>JANHGN010001680.1:8787-20912 GCA_024605025.1 Megaceryle maxima
ACCAATAGGGATGAATGCCCTCTCCATTATCCTTTCCCCCCCAACACCCCACCACCCACTAGCAAGCCAGGCCCCCAGTAAATTCCCCAGGGAAGGGGGGGGGGGGGGGGGGGGTCTGGAGGATGAGGAAGCTTTACCTGGGGTAGTGGCACTCGATGGGGATGACAGCAGGGTTGCTGCGGATGATGACAGGGTTGCTGGCAGGGCTGGGGTCGTAGTTAAGGAGTGTACGGTAGATGAGGGAATCTGGTGTGATCTGGGCAGAAAAGCAGTGAGAAGCTGGCAGAGAGGCCACACCACCTCCCACTGCTACCAAGCCATGTAGCTGCCCTTTCCCAAATGGGAAATGCTGGGGAAAGGGGGAAAAAAGCTGGGGAAAAAGGGTGGAGAAGGAGTCCTGGCCATTCTCGGTGAGTTAAACTTCTTAATGGAACAAAACATGAACCAAACGGGTCTGACATAGGGGCTTTGTGTGTCTCCAGCTGAAAGACCAAAGCAGCTTTGTGGGAAAAACGCTCTAGTTTGGGGGAAATACACACTTTTCCTTCCCTAGAATGTTCCTCGATGGTGTCCTACATTCAGCACCCAGAGCTGCCCCAGCATAATGGGGAATGTCCAGTGCCCAGTCCTGCAGCTTGCAGCTGCTCCAGGGAGGGGATGCCAGGTGGGAACCTGGGACTGGGGGAAGCACCAGTGGGAGAAGATCTTACCTGGACAACGCTGCCACACTCATGGAGGCCGGCAGTGAAGATCACAGTGTTGTGGGCAGGGTTCATCGAGGAATGCTTGCATGCTGCTGGTCCCAGTGTCAGGTCGGCTGCGTTGATCAGGCGGCCGGTGCCAAAGAGGTCCCTATGCACTGTGACCACCAGCTGAGCCTCTTGGCACTGCACTGTCACTGGATGCTGGCTGGAGATGGCTCGAGAGTGAGGGTCCTCCATCCAAGAAGACCAGATGTGGGGGTCTGCCTGGGCCCCCCGGCTTGTTGGGTCAGCCCAGGAGAAATCCCAGGGTGGGTAGGCAGCCACATCACCCACTGCCCAGGAAAGAAGAACAAGGATCAAGCTGCTTGTAGGTCCCATCCCTCCTCTTCCAGGGAACTCCAGCACAGAGAACCAGGGCTGCTTCTCCAGCCTTTATAACCCCCCACAAACAGAAGCCGTCCGCCCCCTGGGTTCCCATTTGGGGACCAATGGCACCCAAAGGCCAGCCCTCGTGGGTGCAGGGTGAGGGGAGGCATGAGCGAGTCATTTCCGGGGTACCAGGACCCCCTGTTCCCGGGCTGCCCAAGGCAAGAGAAAACATCCTTGTCAGCCTCTTTGGGGAAGTTGTTTATAAAACTCAGCAGAAGCTGGAGACAGGGAGACTAGTACAAAGTGACTTGTTTAGGTTATAAGGTGATAAGGGGCTTTTCAAGGCTGCTGGGGAGGTGACAGGAGCAGGCAGAGTAGGGTCCAGGATCTCAATTTGGGTGCTTCTTGCTTTCTCTGTGGATCCCATCCCCACCCAGTACCCTCAGCCCCAAGACTTTGGTTTTCTGCTCAGATGATCTGATGTGCTGGGGAGGCCAGGAGCCCACATGCTGTCAGCTCCAGCCCAAACAGGGGCTTTGTACATGCCCCTGCTCCTAAGCAGTGCCAGGACTGGAATATTGGGTTGGCAGCAGCTGAGGGAGAGCCCTCACCACTGCCACAAGCACAGCCATTCTCAGCCAGGGCCAAATAATCCTCATTGCAGCCTCAGCAGTGAGGTCATTAACTGCAGAGCTGCAACCTTTCTTTTTTATCTCTGCTGCTCAGCTTGTTGGGTTGCGTTTGTTTTATTGCCTTCAAGGAAACACAGAAGAAACTGGAAGCAAAGTGCTCCACCCATCACTCCCTTCCCCGCACCACAGCACCCTGGTTTGTGTCCCACCTCCCCCACCCATGCATTGCCCAGCTCCTCACAGCTGGAAAACAGGGAAAGCTGCTTAAAAATACACCTTGTATGTTTTCAAGTCTCATTATTGGAATTTCTGTCCTTCATTTTGAGCATCTTTAACTCTTTTTCCCTGCCACAGGTCTGCAAGCTTCCTCTTGGATCTGTACAAAGGATGCTCCATTTCATTCCCCAAAACCCCTCTCCAGTTTTTGGGGTGTCCCTGGCAAGCCTTGGGGACAGTAGAAAACCTCTGCTTAGATTGGAGTTGCTGAGCCATTTCTGGGAAAATGAAACAAAGCTTTGGGGTCAGCCCCCTCCTAGCAGAAGTCCCACCCCATGTGGAGCTTGTGCCAGGCTTACCACCCCCCGAAACATCACTCAAGTGAAGCTTTATGGGCCAGCATAAAACCTTCTGCCTTTCACCCCAGAGCTGACACCCCAGCCCTGATGCTTTCAGTGGGTCCAGGATTTCTTCTTCATGTTTAAAATACCTCGAGACTGGCACTGGCGTAGAAATGCCAGGGATTCCAGCAGGCTGAGCCCTGTGCGTCAGGGAAGATAACGACAGCGGATGATGCTGAATCAGTAAAAAAGTGTCTAGGAGGGCAGTGCAGCTTGGCAGGGTCCTTGGTTGCAAGGACCATGCTAGATGCCTGGTCTCACCCCCATCATATCCAAGAAAGCTGCACGAAGCTTGAGGAAGGAGCTTGTAGGTGTCTGGAGACCACAAATCCCTCTGATGGGTCAAACGAGCAGAGGTGAATTCCAGAGGGAGAAACACAGAGAGCAGAGGATGAGTTTTGCTGTGAAAAAGGGGATTTCTGTTGCCCAATTAGCCCTTGCCCATACCAGCTGTCCCATCTTTATTCAAACAGGTCATTGTCTGTAGACACATTGGGAAAGAGTGTGAGCTTCTTTCTTTAGAGGAGGAAGAGACCAGAAAATCCCAGGGCAGGGGACAAGTGCAAACCTCAGTGTTCGTTCGTGTGTCATTTCCCCCCCCCGCCTTGTATAAAGGAGATTTTAAAGCACATCTCCCTTTTCCTCATAACAGGAGGTTAAGGCAGCAAACTTAGCAGACAGGGAGGTCAGTGCTGCTGTTGAGCCTCATTAGAGTCTGGGATGCTGCCCAAGAAGAGGCAGGAGCTGATGGAGTAGGACAGCTGCTCTGGAATGCCACCGTTTCCTCAGCCCTAGTTTTCTTGTAGACCAGATCTGGTTGATATTTGTCTTCCTTCCTGGAACCAGCTGAGGTATTTTAGTTAAATGGCTGCAGGGAGGTGTGTGTGCTGAGTAGCACAGAGATGGGGCTGCATTTAAGACTCCTCTGTGTGTCCCAGCAAACCAGAGAGGTAGTCCCTGCTTGGTGCACATGTGCCAAGGGATAGGCAAGGCAGAGAACACCTAGAGATCAGCATTGGCTGAGCGAGAAGAAATCAGTTATGTGAAGATTTAACACATCAGCAGCTATAACTCATGGTCTGTGAGGTTCAGGTTGGGTGAGGAAATATTTCTTCTCCCAGAGGGAGAGTACAGCCCTGGGCTCGGCCCACAGAGGCAGGGGGATCTTGACTTGCACACATTACCAGCCTCAGCCAGGCTGACACAGCTGCTGTTGGACTGGATACCTTCTGAGATCACTTCCACCCATGTTTCCATGCCCTCTTCCTCTACTTTATCCCCAAAGGCAGATAGCTCAGAGCTGAGGTGTTGGTAAAGACTTCTCCCAGCTATTCCTCCTAAAAGTTCCTACCTCCCACCTTGCTGCAAGACAAGAACCAAATTCCTCCAGCAGAGGAGAGAGGACTACTTTGCATTTAGATCCATGAACAACCAAGGAAGGGGATGAAGGATTAGGTGGCCTGAAGTCCAAAGTCCACCTTGGCATCTCATACCAAAGTGATATCTATAAAAGGGCATCAGGCCAAGGTCTCTGGAGTGCTGGATGACACCTGAAGACACACAAAGCTGTGCAATACATTACTTTCCTCTGTCCCTTACAACCAAGGCAGCTGGCCAAGCTTTCCCCAGGCAGACTAAGACCATGGAGAAGTGCTCCTGCCCCCTACAAAGCCAGCTTAAGCAGCAGCCATGCTGCAAGCAAGCCCAAGCTCCTTGCAAGTTTCAGTTTTCTATTAATCCAGACACCCAAATTTAATCTGACAGCAAATACTGCATCCCAAAGTGTTCAGTTGGTCCACTTCCCACAGATGCCTGAAGTGGCAGCCTCTCCCAGCAAATGGGGAGCAACAGGTCTTGGGTTGGGAGCATGAACATCTTGCCCTTACATCTGCTCTGCTGAACAGAAGAGCCCAAGTTACATAGAACTGGAAGAGGAAAGAGAAAGAAAAGAGGCAAATGTGACTTAGGCAGATCAGAAAGCCCCTTCGTGGAGGGGGCATTAGGGAAATTCCAGTTGCTGCTCCAAGGACTGTTTATCCATTTCAGCCAAGGCTTGTTACATAGAACTATGTGTAAACAGTCCTTGGGGCAGGGACTGGAATTCCTGTCTCTGTGCCAGAAAGAGGCCAAGCCCTCATGCTGTGCTCCCTTTCCTCATCCAGCAAAGCTTGGTTTCTTACAGAAATAACTTCAGGCAGGAAGAGAGTGGTCCAAGTTTTATTAAACCCTTCTTGAGTAAGGGGTTACCAGTATTTAGCAAACCCAAGTAGCTCCACAGGAAGGTAAAGTGTTTTGAGACCAAAAAAACCTCCACACTTCTGGAAACAGGAAAGCAGAGCATCTGGGTGGTGACTTTGTATCAGCTCCAAATTTGGTGCCCTAGGAGAGGTTCACAGGGGTATAAGGCCCTACAAAGCTCTGTTGAAGACAGGGCTTCAGGAGAATGAGGTACTAGTGGATTTTAGGGAGGCAAAAGAAACAGTTCAAGTTAACCTGAAGATTTGATTAATCTGTCTCTCCAGGAAGACTTCTCCACTTCCCCCCCAACCTCAAGCCTCTTACAGTGCTTCTATTTTTTTTTTAGAGACTATAAAAGTTGAAAGCAGTGCCTTATAGAGGGTTGCTGGGTTTCCAACAGATAGTCAGAGCTCCTAGAACAGTAAGGATCAGGATAACTAAAGCAGCAACTGCAGCCAGCCCCAACATCATCCACAAGTGACCTGCATCTAGGAAGAAGGAAGGGAGGTAGTTATGGCTGGAGTCTGGACCTGCCACACAAACTACTCCCCTTCCCTGGGTTTGCCCTACCTTGTAGGGGCATCCTCCTAACTGCGTGACCCTGCCAGCTGTGGATGAAGAGAGGTCCAACCATAACATCTGCTTCTTTCACCAAGGAATCTGAAAGGGAGGATGTTTAAATCACCCAAACTCACTTGAACAACCAGCTCTCCCAAGTCTGGGATCAGCACTGAGGAGCAAACAGGCAGGGAGGCAGCTCCAGCCACCCAGCTCTGAGCAGGTTACCACAATGGTGACAAAGACCAAGAGGCATGCCAAGACATACCAAGCTGGGAAGGCAGCTCTCTCCGGGCACGTCCTCCTTGCCACTGGGAGGGAGCATGAAGCCTCCTTGAGTTCCGGGCCAAGCCACAGCTCTTCATCTCACAGCAGGAGCAGACATCCCAGGTGCCTTCCACAGGAGCCCAGCTAGAAGAGAGCCTGGTGACCAGCCTACCCTATGGTAGTAATCTCTCGCATGCCTAGGGTCTCCTAGGAGAGATCAAATCCCTCCCACCCAAACGGCCAACCCCACCTTCCTGGAGGGTGACACACCAGGTGAGAAACCCAGGCTTTTCACCCTTGGGAAAGCTGCTGTTCCAACTACTCACAGATTGCTGGCTTTGTTGAAGGAACAAGCCTTGTTCAGAGGGTCTGGAGCTTGGTTAGCCAGGGAGACCTTCAGGTGGCAGGTGATGTAAACCTGAGGAAGCCAGGCAGAGCAGAGGTTAGGTTGTCATTTGCCTTTATGGCTTTCCTATAGCTCCATCTAGACAAGGGACATCACTTGGAAGATGATTTACCAGGTTGCTGGAGTCACCTGCAAACTTGAATGCATCTACTGCAAACTGAAGCACATCTTGCCTGGGTCTTGGGGATATAAAAGTCGAGGTGGTATCATCCAGTTGCCCATCCACCAGACACCTGGACACAAAAGTGAGGGCCAGCAGGATCCCTCTGTCAGAGGTGTCCATAACCTGCAGAAAGGTATCTCTAAGTAAAGGCATAGTTGGCTCTTACCCACTGGAGTCAATGAAAGCATACTGGGGAGAAGAGCTCCTCTCGGGGGTTGGGGTGGCCACACAGTTGTCCACAAAGAGCCTCAGAGGTGCATGGTTCTCTGTGTTGACACCAGCTTGGAAGTGAAGAACCTCTCCCAGTTGAAATACAGTGGAATCTCTCTCAGTGCTCCAGTCATCTGGAAGGAGAAAGGTTACCAGGCACTAGTGAATGGAAGCCAGTTTGTGCTTCACTGCTTCCACCCAAGGAAACCCAACAGGCACAAGGCCCTGGGTACTCACCAAAACTATACCAAACCCCTGCTGCTTGCTCCAGGAGCACTGGGGTAATACAAGCACCAGTGGAAGCATAGTCACCTCCGCATGCCCTACACCAGAGGAGACCCTCACCCCAAACCTACTGTTCATGAGGCGCAAAGAGAAGGGCAGCTTCTCCTCAGAGGACAGGGTGGAGTGGAAGGGTGCCCATGTGGGCTTGACACCATTGCTGCTCACATTGTCCCTCCTGGGGGAAGAGATGCCCATAATTAACACTCTGTGGCAGCAGGACTTGCTCGGTACTCATCTGTGTTGGCTTACCTTGGGTAGTGGCACTCAATAGGAACCACAGCAGGGCTGGTGCGGATGATGACTGGGTTGCCAGTAGGAACTGGGTTGTAATTCAAGCTTGTGCTGTATATTAGAGCATCTGGGGTCACCTGAGGGGAAAAAAAAAAGGCACATTATCCAGTCATTAAGAGCCCTCTTCCTTGGCCACGCATGCACAGCAGCACATTTAAGCCTGGAGACTCAGTGCTGATATGTTTCTTCTGGACATCAGCCAGCAGTAGCATTTGTACTGGAAGCAGGCGAGTGGCACTTATCCTGCTTCAGGAGTGTTCTGGGCTGTGAAGCTCCTCCAGATTTCAATGGGTACGAGCCCAGGACAGCCTCTGGTCAGTAGCAGAGCTGGATGCAGAGATGCTTAGGCTAATTCTTGGGGGTTTTTTTCCTCTAGTTTCCATGCCCCAAAAGAACAGAAAGGAATGTCTGTCCCCCAGAGTATCAGAGGGTGACTTCTGCTCAGGGATATTTAATGAAGTTATCTGCTGGATGAAGTATTGAGGGGGAGTAGCACCTGCTCACCCTCATAGCCCTAAGTCTCTCCCAGGTGAGAGACCATTTCTACTTGACACTTTCTGTGAAGTAGCTTCATGCTACACTCAAGCAGCAGTTGGCAGCACCCAGGTGCCTCCTGAGATGCCAGCACCAGGTTCTCTGAGATCTACCCTAGAGGTGGCAGCAACAGCATAAATAGTCTTGGAAGATTTAAATTCTGCTCTATTAATCAGAAAGACTAGTTCCTCTGCCTCTGACATTCTCTTCCCTGCTCTCACAGCCTCCGTGACTGGACAGCACAGTTTCTGCTGATCTTCAAAAGCAGACTGAGATGGGCAGCATCCAGGAAAGGCTTTGAAGGATTTCTCTGAGCCCAGCTACACCACAACCCCCTGCCAACCTCAGCACCCTAAGGCACTAAGACATAAGCCAAGTGGCAGACACCCAACCTAAGGCTTTAGCCTCCCTGCCCTTCCATCTTACCCTGAGGGTGCTGCCACACTCATGCAGCCCAGACACGAAGGTCAAAGTAGGCTCAGCAGCACTCCAAACTGTAGGCAAGCAGGCAGCCAAGCCCAGGGTCAGGTCCGTGGCCTTGACCAGGCGTCCCGTGCCAAAGAGGTCCCTGTGCACTGTGACCACCACCTGTGCTTCCTGGCACTGCACAGTCACAGGGTGCAGTGGGGCAACAGCCTGGAGCTGGGAGACATCCACCCATGCCCAAGGGGAGGGCCAGGAGAAGGTATGAGGCTGCCCTAAGGAAGGGTTCCCTCTGTACCTCCATAGCTCTATCTCTCCTCTAACAAAGTCCCAGGGGTTGTAAGAAACCACCTCCCCAAAAACCCAGCAGAAAAGAGCAAACCCCAGGCTGCTTCTAGGCCTCATCCTGCCTACCAGGGCCCAACACAAAGAGCAACTCCTGCCCAGGGAACTTTTATAGCCCACAACCACTCCCACCCCAGGTGATGCACAGCACACCTCCCGTAAGGGCAACTGGCAACAGCTGAGAGCACCCAGTTCCCTGGGGAACCCATCACAGAGGGCTAACAAGGTGCTAGATTGGGTCCCTTGCCCACAGGAGAGACACTGAGCTTTCTGTGCAGCCAATGGCAGGTTTTCCCCATTTTTTGGTAATTACCAGCTCTGTAAGAACCAGAGAGATGTGTCCCACCTCCAGATCATATGTCCCACCTCCAGATCACCAGGGTCTTCATGGTGGATGACACTTGCCTAAGGCAAACTCACTCTTCAGGTGCCCTAACTTGTCCCTGTCCCCAGTTCCTTCATGGTCATGATGACCCTCATGGAGCTGCTCATGTCAAAGGTAATTGGAATTTTCCAAGGTGTGAGGGTGATGTCTGGCTCTTCAAAACTGAGCAAAAGTTGATTTTTTTGAGGAATAAAGGAAAATTTAAACTTGAAATCAAGTGAAAAATAAAAGGATCATGGAGGAGAGCCCCATCAGTTGCCCTGAGCCACATCCCTGCTCCTGCGGGACCATGCTCCACAATGTTTCCTTGCGTTTCCTGGGATTTTACCAAAAGGGAGGAAAACACTTGTGCACATGTGGCTGTTTAACTGTTGCCTGAACAGACTTGTCCCCTAGAGCCACCAGCTTCCTGGTCAGGAGTGGTGTTGAAATGAGTGGTGGTAAAATAATGAATACAATAATCCTTAGATGGAGATGTCCTTTGTCATTGGGGCAGAGCCGAATAAACTTGACTACCTGGGTTTGTCCCTTCCCAAAGCAAGCACTCTGCTTGCCCACATGATCTCTGCTGCTCTGGGCTCACCCAGCACCACATCCTCCTTTCTGGCATGAAGCCCTGGGCTATCCCAGATGGTGGCCACTCCAACTTCCCTGGCCAAGGTCCCCTGGCCAAGGGAACCTCCCTTTCCAGAGCTGGGGGAATAAATAATTTATTTCTTCTTGCTTCAGCCCTGCAGGGCTTGCAGGCAGAGCTAAGCCCTTCTGATCCCAGGCTGGGGTGGCTGGGGACGTGCTCTGCAGAGGGGCAGCCTAAGGGTCTCCAGCCCCAGTCCTGTGATGGCTGCTTTGTCCCAGACAGGCTAGACAAGTTCTTCATGCACTATGGATCTGGAAATCAGAAAAGACCTTGCCTTCAACATTGTTGAAGGATGCTTCTGCTTGAGTGGGGCTTTGATCTTGTGGAATATATGTTTGAGGGCCCTAAATCCATCACAACCTGTTGCAGCATCTGTCCCCCATCATCTTTGGGTATGGGCAGGGTGCAGGCAGGAAATTACTTGCCAGCTCTTCACAGTGCTTGCAGCAGCATGTCTCACTCTGAGATGTTTGCACCTTAGCCAGAAAGCTGCCTTCAAGGGACAAAGTCCACCCTGGCTCTGCAGCCCTATGCCCAGCCAGCTTGGCTGATCTCCCCTTTTGAAAGAGAATTTGAAAGGCAACAACCAAATTCCAGAGCTCAAGCAACCTTGCAAGGGCTGGAGGTAGCCCCAGATTCCTACAGGGTAACCCCACAAGGCAAAGTTTCCAGAGCAATGCCCACTGTCACTTGGTGGGAGTTTTCCATGGCTAGAGCTTGGGGTGGCTTCTGAAACCGAAACCCAGCAGTGAACTTGGAGGCTGGGCTGGAGAGGCGTACATTCTGGCCACCTGCCAGCCTATTCACCTTGCCCTTTCAATACAGTTTCCTGCTCTCCCACCCATCCCAGACCCATAAACTGGGAGGTCACATTTGCTGGGAAGGGAAGAAAAGAGAAAATCAGTAGGATCATGCTGTTCCCAAGCAAGTTATTGCCATGCAGTAGTAAGGGCTTGTTCGTGGGGAAGATGCTGCATTCCCAAACCCCACAAAAGACCAATGCACCGTTCATCCCAGCAGGATTTATTGGCATAACAAGGTGAGATGGAGTCTGGTCTCCATCAGCACCTTTAAAAGGTCCATGATAAATGTCCTGGTTTGCAGATCGTCACATCTTCCTCTGCTTCTGAAGTCTAATGCTGGGCTTCCCACTGCGCTTGCCCCTGGTGGGGTGCTTTGATTTAGAGCATTCCCCCTTGGAGGCTGGGCTGGAGGGCTCTAAACACACTGGGCTGGCAGGGGAGGCAGCAGGAAGGGGTGTACTGGAGGAAGGGACTGTGTCAGTCTCTGGGACCAGCACTTCATGGTTCTGTGAGGTGCTAGGAGAGAATAACACCAGCAAGTCAGAAGGCAGTGATGGCCAGTTCATGTCTGTGGTGGGGAGGTCCTGTGTGCTGGCCACGGGCTGCAGCAAGGGTCCTACAGCTGAGGTGATGGTGGCCAAGGAGTGGGACATGGCCTGGATCTCCTGGGTCATGGACATCAGGTGCCTGTTTTGTTTGTGCTGAGCTTGCAGGAGGCGATCACCCATTTTCAAGAGTTTGTCTGCCTGCTGCACATTGGACCTGGCCCAGCCACTGAAATCTTCCTGCAAGGAGGCCAGAGAGTCCTGAATACTCCTAGGAAAAGGCACAGTGTTCCCACGGGCTGACCCTGAGTCTTCCTTTGGTCCTTCATCCCTCTGAAGGGCTGGAGGTGTGGTCTGTGTGGGAGGCATATCCCCTCTGTGATCTGGACATGTATGTCCTCTGCTGCTGGAGGGGTCCAACATGGGGGCACAATGCTGGTGGTGAGCAGGCAGCTCTGCGGGGAGACCTCTGCACAGTTGGCAATGCTTCTCGGGAGACTTGAGGTTGAGGATCAGAGTGGTCTCATCTTCAGATGGTGAATTGTGCTGGGGAACGGAAGTACCTGTTGTGGGGAGGGGGGCTGAAGGGAGCAGGAGGGGAGAATCAGGGCTCAGAGGGTCCTCCCAGCCTTCCTCCATGGGGTGGAAAAGGGACACAGAGGGATGATACCTACCATGTGATGGAGATGCAAGGAGTGGGGTGAGAGGCAGCTTGTCCCCAGGAAACCCCAAGCTGCACCCAGGACATTACCCCTGGGCTCTTCTATGGACCATCCATAGCCCATGAGCTATCCCCTCTACCCTGGGAGGCTCAGTGGTGGATGTCCACAGAAGTCCAAGGACACTAGTCATAGCCCAGGTCTGAAGACAGCAGGAGGGGGATGGAGCAGAAGACCCTGCAGAGTGTCCTCCTCCCATTGCTTCCCCTTGCCATTTTCTGGAATTATGCTACCACCTTCTGACCAAACCTGGATCCTCCAGCACAACATCCCTGCACACACCACAGATGCCAAGGCCTTCACCATTCCCAAACCAGCAGCATTTCTGCCACAGCACTGCTGTTGAAGAGCTGGGGAAAGACCTGAGCAAACCCAAGAGTGATCATACACCTCTAACCATTCCTGTCAGGGAATGCTTCTGGGGAACGTTTTGTCTTCCTGGCTGGACACACCATCCGATGACAGTAATCATCACCATAAACATTTCTCAGAGAGAATGCAGCTGATGCAACCCTTCCACCTGCTTCCTCCTTGCCAACACCAGCCTCAGCAAGCTCCTGCTCCATGCACCACATCTCCAGGTGTCATTCACCTCCCTTGTCTTTCAACCCATGACATGGGTCCATCCCAAGTGATTCACCATATTCCCTCCCAGTATAACTGTGCTTGGGGGACCACTTTACTCAGCAGAGGAAAGAGACAAGCATTGCTTTGGAAGTGATGGCTGCAACAACTGCATCCCATCCTTAGGGGAGTGTAGAGTATACCCACCATAAGAGCAAAGGCTGGAGGCCCAGGTCCATCAAGTCACCACATGGAAGAAGACTTGTAACCCATGGAGAATATGGTCTAACCAGGGATTATAACCTTCAACTCTGCATTAGGTCTCCCCTCCCCAGCCCACCTGACCAAGTACCTCCTCACCTGGGTGCCCCGTGACACGCTCCACCAGTGCCTGAAGCCGGGTTCTGCACTCGGCCAAGTCCCCGGGCTG
>JANHGN010001682.1:0-35743 GCA_024605025.1 Megaceryle maxima
GCCCATGACATCTTCTTTAAAAATGAGTATTTAAGATCTTCAAAAATCGCTACAGTACAAAAAGTGGTTTTGTGTGTGTATATATATATATATTTTTTTTTTTTTGTCTCTCTACATATATCGTATGTACGTATGCGTATGGACCAGGATGGATGACCCCACCAGAAGAGACGCCCCACTCATCCTCCACAACGTTTCCAGACGTTAGCAACTTGGCTTCGGCTTCTCGTGAAGTCTCTGCATCGGTACATGGCACATAATGGTATTATTGGCACAGGTTCAGAGTCACAGTCCACGTCCAAGCTCCAGGCGCTCACTCCTCCCCTCTCGGTCCCTCGCTGGCTCCTCTTCCTCCATGGGATTCTTCGCTCACACGTTTCTCTTTCTCTTCTCCAAAAAACGTGCTCTTTGCAAAAGGCAGTTCCCTACAGGCGTGTTCATTTTTATAAAAATATATTTGGCCCATAGAACGCTGCTCTTTGAGTCTCCTACTGGTAAACAGAAATGGTAGGTACAGGTAACCCATTATTTTTTTATATTTTTTTACAGGTTCACCAATGGAATCCTGTTAAGGACAAGAAGAAAAACAAAGATTAAATCACGACAGGGAAATGCATCGTGACTCACATCCCTTGACACCCCCCAGGAGCTTCTCCCTCCTCCCAGCAGCGGCAGTGGGGGGGCTCGGGGGCAAATGCTGATGGCAGCAGGTGAGCAGCCTGGGGGAGCAGGGTACGGAGGAATCGGGATGTCCATGAACCCCCTCTCCCATCTGCATGTGGGACTGGGACCACTCCTCCTGCTTCCTGGGAGAAGCCCCAGCCTTGCCCTGCTCATTTTCAGCCGTGTTTTGTGGGACAGCCTTCAGGACAGGGATGCGTGTGTTTGGGATGAGGATGCTTGTGTTAGGATGAGGATGTCTGCGGTGGGACGGGGACGTCAGCGTTGAGATGGGGATGCTTTCAGCGAGCAGCAGCAGGGACTGAGAGGCTTCGGTGTGCCTTACCGCACACTTTTATCTCCTTAGGGCCTTTGCCAAAGCATGATTTATTCCCGTTCATCCTGGCATTCCGGAGCCTTTCATACTTGGGCTAAGAGCAGAGAGTGCTCTGGCAGATGAGAAGATGATGATGAGTACTAACAAGATTTTCTAAAGTTAAATGCCCTACAGAAATCAATAGAGAATTGGTTAAGCATCAAAAACAGAGATCCTATTGAAGTCCTTCTTAAGCTATTTATTAGCTGTCCTCTGAAAGATCTCTCCCCACATAATTTTAAAGCTCTATGCAAAGACAATTGCTCCCCATCATTAGTGTGGGGCCACCTGCTTTACGTGTATGCGACTCTCCGTACAACGAGACGCACTGTAACCCAGCGGAGCGCCTGGGGCAGCTCCCCAGGGGCGGGCTCTGTGTACAGCAGCCGTAGAGAGCACACGCTGAAGCGCTGCTCGTGACCCTCATCTCTGCCGTGACCTCTGGCTGGCTGGTTATCAGCATCTAGAAACACAACGTGCTTTTTGTTCACAGGTTCTTTCTTCAACACTATTTTCAAGCAAGATGCCCAATATACACCACCTCCAACAACGACACTGAAGGCTTAATTAGCGAGACAGATTTTAGAGTCCTTAATCTCCTGCACCGGGGCTGTGTTGGGACTGCTGTTATTCCTCCGAAGACAAGCCTGGGTTTTTTATGATGACTCATTATCTGTTAATGTTAATAGAAACCATTTGCTGTTGTTAGGCAGAACGGGGCCATCACAGCAGCTGCTCGCCGTGTTCAAAGAACGGAATTACCATACAATACTGGAAATTTTAACTGCCTCGTGCAAAAACCAGGGTCAGATCAACGCTACCGTACCAGTAGGATCTTCAGGTCTCAAGCTGCCACTTCCCTAGCAGCGCTGCCGAACATTTACATAGTTCTGGATGAATGCTACTTAACGCACGCATTGCAGGATGTAAAATTTATATTGTATTCCAAATAGCCTCTTTGTGCAAAGTAGGTCAGCGCTTGATCAACCTTACAGATTTTTGTATAATCTCATTCCATGGGGTTTTGCAGTCAAAGAGAGCGGGATTAAGGACAAGAATAATGCAGAATCTCAAACTTCATTTCAGAAAGCCCCAGAGCCGGTACGGAATCAAACCAAACCAGCCACAGTTTGCTGCGGTGCCCGGCCAAAGCCACTCGAGTCTTCAGCAAATGTCACCTTCGGGTTTGCAACGCGGCGGCTGCTCCTGCCGCCTCTGCCAGCTGCACAGAGAGTTTTGCTTCTCCTACCCCTGCGCAGGTAATCCCTTGGTGAGTTGCTCGGCACAAGTGCTTTAACTGATGCCTTTGCTCTGCACCTAAAACAGCCCTGGGCCCCGCTGCTGCAGCTGCACGATGCGGCCGCAGCCCGGCCAGGTCCCCTCCTTGCAGGAGGAGCCGAGGGGCTGCCTGCTGCCCAGGTGCCGCATCCAGCTCCACACCAGCTCCGGCGGGGCCTGATGCTGGCGCAGCAATCTGCTGGAAAGCTCCGACAGCTGCTCACCGCCGGAAACATCGCCCGCTCCTGGGACAGCAGGCACCCAGCAGGGACCACGCCAGCAGCACCAGAACCTTCCCCATCACTCCCTTTGGCATGGGATGAATCTGGCCCCAGGAAAGAACTCCAACATCTGCTTGCCGTGTAACTAGATGAGTTTCACTGGCTTTCCTGACACAAGCTCCACGCCGCCTGCAGCTCTCCAGGCTGGAGGCTGCTCTGCAGCACTGTCCCCTACATCTGCTCCCTGCAGCCACCCAGCTCAGCCTTACGGTGCAATCGGCACCAGCAAATGCCACACTGACATTTAGGCAGCACGATGCTCAGGACTCGCACTGTGCTGATGGACTGCAATATGTAAAGTCCACATTAAAGTCTAACCAGCCTCCTGGTGCTCATCTAGTTGACATGTCCACATGCTTTCTCTGTCCTGCCATCCCTGTCCCTGGCCACACGGTCCGTCCTGTGCCTCCAGCTCTGGCTCTACATGTTCTGTAGCACTAATTTGCTTATTAGGCAGCTAAGAGCTGTGAAGTGCCATCAATTAAAACTTCTAAAGTGCTTTGAGCCTTTCCAAGGAGAGAGGCTTCTGGCACAGAGACCAGTGGAGCATCTGAGCCCTCCTGGTACATGGCCGTGCATGTGCCTGCAGAGCCGGGAGAGCCCCCCTCTCCCTCTGCTCACCCCAGCTGTGGGGTGCCTGCCTTGTGCCCCCTCTGCTGGGAGAAAGGGACTGGAAAGAGAAAGCTGCATGTAACTTCTCCAGCCAGGAGCAAGCTCCGCATGCTCTAGAGCATCCTTCCACCTATGCCAGGATGCAGCGGGTCAGCATCAACTCAATTCTCCTTCAGGCTACGGTGCTGCTGCTGTAGAAGCCAGCCCGGAGAACAGCCATAAGAGGTGCAGCCCCAGGCAGCTGCAATTCCTCTTCCAGCAGCATCTCCTCTGGAAACAAGAGCTGGAAAGGCATCCTCAGGCCCACCGCTCCTCCTGCGCTTGCCAGCTCCTGTCTGGTGAGATTGATTGACAAGGCAACCACAATGACAGGGGACAATCTACCAAGGAGCTATCTCAGTCCCACCAGCCACACCATCTGCTCACAGAAGGTTTTGCCTTACACAGCGACATGTGAAACTTGAAACACTGAGTTTGTCCGTGGGATGTCCCAACTGGCACTTACACACTCAGGCAAAACGCTGTTTGTGTGGGGCTGTGATGCATCTTTTGACCGCAGGCTTCCAGGGAGCCATGGGAGCTGAGCCGAGCACTGCAGGCTGCAGGGCAAGCCCTGGGCTGCAGGGACACATTCAGTAGGGATCTGTGGCAATCATCTGGTTTTTACCATGACATACCATGTCTGCATGCGTGTTCCAGAAGAAAAACCAGGTGTAAATACACATATGTGCAGGTACACGTGCAGAGAGCGGTTTTTGGATCAATCTCATTTTGTTAACATTAATGAAACCAAACATCAGCTTCCAGAACTGTATGAATAATTGAAACACTATTATGGAGCTAATGCTCCAGGTAAGGCTCAGATAGATTTTTCCAGAGCACATCGATATGCGTTTTATGGATTCCATGAAAACGGGTCAATGAGAATTTGAAGGATTTAATAAGGCATAATGGACCAGCTTTAAACTATTTAAAGAAATCTATGGAGGTGCCCAGGGCATGGTCTTTGGCACAGAATTTCACAGGACCTTGGGCAGGAAAAGTGGGAATTGCATCAGTTTCCCATAGTGGGCAGCAGCTCGGAGCTGCTCATTCTCCATCCCTCTACTTCAGGCACGAGAGCTGTGGATGGCATCCACTAAGCCCACGGACAGACCTCACAAACTACAGAGTTCAGGGTGAAGCGGTGCAGTGGGTTATTGCTCTTTGGCCTCTCAGGGGGCAGAGCAGCAGGGTTGCCAGTGAGCCCCTGCAGAGAGACACTGACAGACAGAGAGCTAGAGCCTTGCTCTCTGCCCTCTGCCATGCAGGCAGGTGCCCATCTCACCCAGTCTGCCCAGGCACAGCCAGCCCCCAACACGGTCGAGACCATTAATGTTTCATTCCCTTCCATTCTAATCTAATTATATTTCTGTGTTCAATGGCTGAGCATAATGTTAAACAGGCTATTCCGAGCAAGCTGCAGTCAGGGAAGGCTGGAAATTTCATTTACACTGAATATATGATTCATTACAGCGGGGACTTGGGACAGACCAATTAATTCACCTGAGCGTGTGGCTCGAACGGGCATCGCTGCCCCTCCGTGAGCTGGCACGCACTGGACCCTCATCACTTTCCCTGCCACAGCCATCGGCTGTGCTACCATCAAAAGCAATACAAGGAGGTGAAAATGGCTCAAGCCAACTCAAAAATGAGAAAAAATCCCCAAACAATGTACTGCTGAAACCGGTACAACATCGTTGTATGCCTTGGGTTGTAGCAGCACCCGAGGCATGAACCCGTCTGCTGGGCACTGTGCACACAACAGGGTGCAGGCTCGGCTTCCCGCAGAGCAAGGAGCAGGAGGAGGAGGAGGAAGACCCCGGCACCCTCGCAGCATGAGCATGGAGGTGTTTATGACAGCAAACATCACCAAAGGAGCTTTTGGGTATCAATGGAGCATGCATGTCAGATGCAGGACTCTCGAATGAGACAGGCTGTCCATCATGCAACAAGGGGTTAATTACAGATCAGGCCACTTCACAGCACAGAAATTGCTGTCACTTGTCCAGGTTTGGAAGGTGGGCTGCAACCACAAGGCCAGGCTGAAGTTCAGGGCTGCCCCAGGGACCCTTCACTCTCGAGTCCACATCCATGCCAGCCCCTGTCTTTCAGCTCAGGCCCATCTGTAATTCACCTCCACGGAAAAGCCATTTTGGTACCCAACGTCCCCTCCACGGCAGGAGGTGTGTCCGGCCATCCCGGCCGGGTGACGCACCCTGCTCAGGTCCCATGTCCCAAAAGAAGCATGAGCAGGAGGATGGCACCGGGCAGGGAAGAGAGCAGCTGGTCGTGGGCAGGGGGCGATGGGCACGGGGCGGACACGGGATGGACGCGGGGGGAGCGCGGTACGTACCAGGAAACAGCCCGATGGCGTCTGCCCTGCCCCCAGGAGTCAAACAGGCTTCGGCCAGTCAGCAGGAGATTTCAAACCATTTCTCAGACACAAAGGCCACAGGAATAAGATGCCGGTCAGAAGAAGAGGGTCTGCAGCGAGCAGAGAAAGGGGCTTGCACGTGCTGGTATGTAACATACACGGAGCAAACCAAGGTGGCCTGCTGCAAAAATCAGTGTTTTTAGAGGGAAAAAAAAAATAATCTCCAAAGTAATGCTTTGAGTGGGCTTATTGGCCTTGGAAACCAGGGTGGTGCAAAGCAGAGAGAGAAGAAGAGAAAGATGGACTGCGATGTCGAGCATTTTCACCCCTGTGCACAAGCATCTTTCAATGCAGCCATTTGCTCTGGGGGTAGCTGTCCCCAGACGGCAGCAGAACATCTCCTTTTTACCACCTCCCCATCCTGCAGGCCCCGTGCAGGTCTACAGCACCCATCACCTGTGTGGGGTCTGCCTGGAGATGCACTGAGGCCAACAGGGTCCCAGAAAGCATCATGAACCCCTTCCAGCCAGAAGAAGGGGCCCCCTGCACCCCACATCGCTTGGCTGGGGCTCACATCAAAACCAACGCGCATGCATGTTCCACGAAATGGTTTGAAAATGCCTGCAATTCTCTGCCTTCCACGAGCTGAGGAGACCCTGGAAAACGTGAACTCGCAAAACCCCACGCGCACACGCAAAGATGATGGCTAAAAAGATGCCTGCTGAAGCTGGCTTCTGTTCCTCATGCAGGTAGCCATCGGCTGTGAGTGGCACATACACTGTGGTCCAGCCAGGCTGTGTGGGGCACTGGCTGCATGGGGCACTGGCTGTTCCTTTACTCCCTCCACACTCTCCTCCTGACTTTGCCTTCAGCTTTGATGGGGAACGCGCATTCACTGTGCGGTGAAATGGTACCAGCACCCAGCAAAAGGGCTCTGGGAGCTGGCCCAGGGCATGAGGAGAGGTCACTGCGGCTGCCTCCCTCCCTGTGCTGGCCAGGGGCACGTGGAGCGAGGGCTCACATCTCGTACACTGTGCCGCCAGCTGCTCCGAAGCCCCCTTGTTAATGCATCGTTATTTCACGCCAGACAAACGGTTCATTTGGCTCTCGCTGCCCGCTCCTCCATTAATCACCCCGCTCATTCACAACCCAGCAGCTCTTTCGATGCCACTTAGCAGACAGCACGAATGCTTGAAGATGGATCCAGTGGCATTTACGTGCTGGCGGCAGCCGGGAACTGAAAAATGTGAGGTGCCAAACACTGCCGAGCATCGGTGGGATGAGGGGTCCAGCAGTACCCATGGGTCAGGTGAGCATCACAACACGGGGAGAGGAGGAAGGCGGCTCTGCCATGTGCTCCCAAGCACAGAGCGGGACGGCGCTCCCCAGCCCACGGCGCAACCGCGACAGGCTCCTCACCTGTTTCCATTGAAGGTTGTTTTGTAATCCCCAGGCGAGCGCAAGGCCTCCTCCGCATAGACGGGCACGGGGGTCCGGACGCACTCGTGGGAGCACTGCAGCGTCTCGTTGTAGGCGGTGAAGATGTCGAGGGCGCTGGGCACGCGGGCAGGGGCGAAGTCAGTCAGGTTCTGGCAGCTCTCCTCTTGCTGGTCCAGCTTGCGCTGGTGGCTGTTGCGCCGCGGGCGCCCGCTCTGCGCGCAGCTGTGGAGGGGAGAAGGGGCACGACGCATCGGATTAGAACTTGGGCACTCTGGAAAGATCAGCCACAATTGCACAGCCAGGTGCCCTGCCTTGTTTCAGCTAGTCTGAGGGTGATGGACACTGGTCCAGGCTGCCCAGGGAGGTTGTGGAGTCCCCTCTGGAGAGATTCCCACCCCGCCTGGACCCTGCGCTGCTGGCACCCCTGCTCTGGGTGACGCTGCTGGGTGGAGCAGGGGGGTGGCACCAGATGATCCCCAGAGGGCCCTGCCAACCCCACCACGCTGTGAAGTCATGCACTTATACCTGCAGAAAATGAAAGCTTTTAAGTGAAAAGACATAGGTGACAACAGTGAAGTGAAACCCTTTCCATTTGGGAGGTACCAGAAGGCTTTAACTCATTGGGATAAATAAGCCCAGAACTTGGTCTGACACGGCAGACACATTCACCCTGGGCTGAGGGGTGGCTGGGGGGGCAGATGGCTCCCCAGGGACTCCAACAGCCTAAAAAGTGTGGGAAAACCCCAAGCACAGTTTGGCAAATGTGACTGCTGAGCAAACTTATCAGGGTACTGCTTTTCTGCCTGGGACACATCTGACTGATGACCACACTCGTCTGCAGGTATCCTCCAGTGATTTCCCAGTTTCAGTTATTGTAAACAATTTCTGTTCCACACTGATCACTGTATTTATTTATTTTCCCTTTTTTGGCTTCAGCATTCGGTTGCTCAAGCTGTTGCCAAGCTGCGCTCGGCCGGATCAATGACACGTCCTGCTTATGACCACTATTAGAGAAAAATCCCAGAAGTGTGTTATGAGGTATTTTCACTGCTCTTTCATTAAAGTACTGCTACAGTTAGGGAAGTTTAGTAAAGTAAACCCTGTCTGGGGTACAGAAATAAGCATCACTGGCTGCTCGCCCGATGCCTCCCCACGGGGCTGCTCCCAGCAGAGCAAATTCATCTGCGGTACTTCCGGGCAGCTCTGAGATTCAGATGCCTCTGCAGCCCTGCAAATAGGTTTTCCTCTAATCCTGAGAAGCGAGGTGGCTTTTTCATCACCCCACTTTTCTAATTTCCTCCCGGGCGCGGGATGGGATCTGCTGCAGCACTCAGTGAGAGCTCGGGAGAGCAGGAGGCAGCTGGAGGAGAGAACTGATGCTGAGCGCAGCAGCACCGCGCAGCAGCACTCCACCGGCCCGGAGCCGCAGCCAGATCACTACACCAGCAACGCTGACCTCAAAGTAGGCCAGTTTCCCTGGGAAAATAGGTAAACCACGAGCGCCTGAAGCGACAAGCTAACCTATTTTGCCATACGCCCAGCCACGCCGGGAGAATAAACAGGAGCAAATTGAGCTGGAGGAGCACACGAGCGCTCCGGGTGACAAGGCACGATTCAGCCCGCCAGCGGCATCCAAGGGCTCCAAAGGTGCCCTGCAGTCCCTGGGGTCGTGGGCAAGGTCAGGACACAGCTGCTGGTGGCTGAGCCAGGAGCAGTGCTTTAAGGAGCAGCAGTGAAGCTGCATGAGCAAGGCGGCAGAGGAGATGCCACCCAGCACAGGGCAGGTCCTGGCACGCTTGCGGGGACAGCCGCTGTGGCCAAATGCACAGTTCTGACCCCACCAAGTGGCATCACGTTGCAGAGATGCGCACGTGTCCTATGTGGGGCTTGGCCACCTGAGCCCGGCCATGTGCTGGTCCCCAAAGCCACCCACCATGTGGTGAGAGGAGCCGCAGGGGCACGGATGAACCCGGCTGCTTCAACCTCCTCCGCAGGTTTCAGTATAAAAACCCCATTTTCTCTTGCAATGCCTTTCCAAAGCCGTCCCGGGGGATGCACAGGCTTTAGTGCTCACAGCTGCAAATGCACCCCCCATCCTCAGCCTGGCCCCGTCCCCGTGACACCCCCCAAAAGCCAAGCAGAGCCAGGAGGGACCTTACCAATTTTTTAAGACAAGAGTTGTTATCAGAGCGGCGATGACCATGATGAGGGACACGGTAATAGTGATTATCTGATGAACCGCCAGACCTGCGGAGAGAAGAAACGAGAGAGTGGGGATGGGAGCCAAGGGGACCCTGGGCAGTGGTGAGCAAAGCCCCGACACTGCACACAGACCCCCCCCCCAACCCGCCAGCTCCCCCTGAGCCCTTCCCTGGCACAGGGCCGTCCGCAGCCCCCGGCAGCGCGATGCCATCCTCTCTCCTGCCTTACATAAAACAATCTCTAAGCCAGGCTTCTCATTTCCTACCCTCTCAAGTATGTTCCTTGTCAGCCCGAATTAGGCACGAAGAACGGAAGAGATGTGAAGACGTATCCCCTCCGGGACGGAAAGGGAAACTTGAGCACAGCCTTGCAGTGGGTGCAGGATTAACCAGAGACGGTAATTACTGCACTAACTGCTGCTCACTTAGAAGGTCGGACAGGCTCATTTGCTCCTAATTCACCTTACACGGGGTATCATTTTGGCTCGTGCATCATTTCTAATGAGCAGTTTGAAAACAAAAGCATCTCAATGTACAGTATGTTTGTGATTTTGTGCTGCTTTACAGTTGCAATTTTGTAATGAAATGATTTTCCTGGCTGCATCCCAAGGATGTGCTATTTTTCACAAGCAGATGTTGCAGCTCCTGATGGATGAGATATTTAATAAATAAATAAGCGTTAGTATGGCTGGAAAACAAGCAGTTTTATACATATATATATATATATATGCATCTGTGCAATACATGGGTAGCACTCCCAGCCTGTGCAGGTGCATGTGGCAAGGAAATCACTGCCTTCTCCCAGAAAAGAGCACATGGGCTCTGTGTCCAGAGCCAGGGATGCCCATGGGCTGTCCTGGCTGCAGACCCAGGGAGGAGGTGGGCAGGGTCTCAGTCCAGTACCAGCAGCCATATGCACACAGATCCCTTCCCCAGCGAGGCCCACATGTGCCAGGAATGCCCACTCCTCAGAGGGCTGAAAACCCTCCCGGGAGAGACGGATCGGGGGTGGCGTGACCTTCTCAGAGTGGGGGCTTTGTGCAGAGCATCCCAGTGCTCCATGGGAACACCGCCCTGTGCTCTTCCCACACCCCCATGCAGCAGATTTGGGGCCACGCCGTGGCTCCCCGGCTTTTGGCACAGTACACCCCGCTCTCACGGCAGGCTTGTCCAAGACTCTGAGCAGCAGGCTGGGTAATTAGGCCAGGAGAGATTTATCAGTGGTATTTTAAACCATGGATCACGCCTGCTGCTCCACTGCCTTCTCTCGAAGGACAAAAGTTTTTACTCCCTTGGAATTCGTTGTCTTGTTTCTCCCAGCTCAGCCCCACGCCCCGGGGGTTTCACGTCCCTGCCCACGCTGCTGACAACACTCATCAAGGGAGAAGAGCCACTCGAGTCTAGTCCAGCTCCCAGGACAAAGCTGCCACCTCCCAGGCATTTGACACCTCCCCAGCCCACACAACTCTGAAGAACTGCCTGTCCCCCAGAAACGTGACAGAAAATGCATCTGGCCTGGGGAAAAGCAGGAGAAAGACCACGTGAGGCCACTGAGACCCATGGTGACACCCGAGGGGAGATGGAAACTGCTCAGCATGGGTGCACCGAGAGAGGCACTCACGTTTCCAAGGCCACCTCCAGCATCCAGCGCAGCAGCTTTTAAGAGCACAAGGGTGCATCATGCCACGGCTTGAGGGGCTACCTTGGCTTTTCTGAGCCCTGCCCATGCGTGCCTCAGTGCCACGCCACCTCAGCATCCTTGCTCCAGATCCACCATCAACTCACCCTTGTTGGTGCTGCCCAGGCTGCAGGACCCAGGCTTTGCTGCTGGCTGTCCTGGGAAGGAGGCACAGATCCCTGCTCGGGATGCAGAGACCCATAAAATCCAACATTTTGAGCCACAAGTCGAGGCAGCAGTGATGCCTCTTTAGGAAGTGCTGTGGACTTTGCTGCCAGGATGCATCCTGGGCGTAAATCAAATGCACAGAAATGTGAGTCTTGACAGTCTAATGTAATAAACCCAAGGTCACCTTCGGCGAGTCTGATTCACCAAAATGTGCCCAGTGCCAAGCACTGAGGTAGCAATTGCTTACTGGGAAGGCTTTGCTCCCAGCCCCAGGCTGCCAGGGAAGTAGCAGCTCAGGAAGGATGGGTGCAAAGGGGAGGGCAGTGATGGCCTGACACCCTCCCTGGCAACCACAAAGCTCTGGCACCTGGCACAGCAGAAGTTCCTCACCTCCAAAACAGAAGCAGCAGGGTTCCTGGAAGGAAGCACACAGCCGACATCCTCTAGTGCTTACTGCCCTTTGCCATCAGATATGCTGTTGGGGAGATCTGGGAGAAGAACTGGAGAAAAGACCAGAGATCCCAACTGGTTTTAAGGACAGGACGTGGCTGGAAGCAGGAGGTGGTGGCAGATGTGAGCCACAGCACAGTCATCACTAGCAAAGGGATTGTCTAGAAGCAGGACCAAGGAGAAATGACTTCCTGAAGGGCCAACACTTCCCAAATGCTGGCTCTCTGCATCCTGGCACAGTCCCATTGGCAAGCCAGTGGAAGGCAAGAGTCGCCCAAAACATGGGCAGGTGCAGAATGCTGCAAACCCCACATACATTGGGGTTCATCCTCTGCTCCCCACAGCTGCACAACACGCTCCCTCCCTGGGGCGTTGGACGGACAGACCGATGGACTGCTGCTCGCAGGAGGATGGGATGCGTCAGGGTTATTTTTCTCCTTCGACTCAAGCACCTATTTTGCAAATGACCCATTTCCTCCATTTACTCCCAATTACACTTCAATTGGTTCAAACACGCTGTGACAAGGCTCCTCCAGAGAACGGCTTGCACGAGCAGCTGCCAGAACAAAGCGGGTCAGGGGAAGCAAATGTGAGGGCTGGGGCTGGTGGGGGTGGAGGACAGGGAGGACCCAGCAGCCAAATCCTCTGCACCAGCTCCAGGGAGGTGCAACACTGCTGAGCAGCCACTGGGTGTTGTGCCCTCAAGGAGGGGAACTGTCGGGGCCTCACAGAACCCACTCATGGCTCTGCAGGCTGGGGGGGGCTCTGAACCGACAGCCATCACCCGTGAGGACACTGCTCTGGGTGGGCAGGATTGCCCAGGAGCTGCTGAGCCCAGAGCTGCACGGGCTGCAGGTCCCTAGAGGATGGTGGCACCGGGAGCCATGTCCCGACGGATCTGAGGAGCGCAGCCGGCAGCACCCAGCCCACGCGTGCCGGGTCAGGAGCAACACCCACCCCGGCAGCAGCCCGGCCGCATCCTTCGCGGCAATCTTGGAGCAGCTCCCAGTGGGCCACTGCCGAAAAAGATAAAAGGAAAGACTAAAAATAAAATAAACCCAGCCCAGTGCCCAATTCCTTTGAAAACAGAAGCGGCGTCTGAAATGAGATCTTCTGCAAAGATGGGAGCAGAGGCAGAGGCGGCAGGGACGCTGGAGAACCTAACGATGCAATTAATCCTTGCACTTACATAATGGGGAACGCGCGGGCAGAACAGATTGCAGGTGCCTGAGCCCTGGGAAGGATGGCAGCTCTTCGGAGCAGGACACATGGATTTTAAGAAAGGCTGGATAATTTTAGACTCCATCACATACATAAGTTGCCATATGTACCGGCATAGAAGAAAGTTCCTTTGCATCCATCGCATATTAATTCTGCACCAGAGCCCGGGGGGATCGCGAGAAGACGCAAAATGTTTTTCCCAACAGTGTTAACCACAGGAGTGAAGGAAAGAGCGAAAGGAACCTGATGGGTAACGGGGATGATTTCCTGGGAAGCCCTATAGCAACATCCACCGCAATCAAGATTAATAGATCTTTATTCTTACTTTGCAAATATATCAGATCCTTTCCTCTAGGCCTTCAAAGAAATATATAGAACTGTAGAGAGAAAAATCGAACAGAAATATCCAATCTGCAAGAAAAGAAGTTAATGGATGGGGCATCCTGGGCGAGAGGAACATCCCATAAGGGACACACACCAGCCGTGGGGCAAGGTGAGATGAAAGAGAGATGGCTGTGAAGAGCAAAGCATTATTTTAAACACAGCCCTAGGAGCCCAATCTGTCTGGAGGAAAGGAACCTGGAGGATAAAATCAATAGCTCATAAAGCAAAATTACCCTCCCCCTCCTCCAGCGCAGGAAGGCTTCTGCCCAGCACGTAACTCACAGTGAAAGCCTGTGCCCCCAGAACACGGGGAGAAAGAACCTGGAAACAGGAATTACAGTGGCTCAGTTTTGTTTGCTCGTCTCCGTGGCAAACATTTCAAGTGGCTCTGACCCTATCGAGCTGCAGAGCCTGGCGGTCACTTAATTACACGTTAATAACCGGTGAAGAAACAAGTGGCAGGAAGGGCAGGGGCTGGTGCGGGATCGGGGAGGGATGCCGGGAGCAGCCGCCCCGGCCAGCACCAGCCGTGGCAGCCGTAACTGCCTCCTCTCAGCGAGGGCACCGCGAGCGGTTCGCTCTGATAAGGCTTTTACCAGGCAATTTGACGCAGTGACCATTTAACTCGAGGGTAATTACAGGAGAAGTATTTAATGGAATTGAAAGTGTGTCCAAACCCCTGTGCTTCTGCTAGTGCAGCAGAATTTAATGTGTTGCCTGCCAGGAGGGAAAGCTCTTCAAAGGCGCTCTTTGAACCCCTGGAAACGCTGAAATATTGCTGGGTTTTTCCACTCTCGTGCTGTCCGATCACACTCTGCTCTCACTGGGGACTCCTGCTCTGCTCCAGCGGTGGGACCCAGCCTCAGCATCCTCAACAGCCGTGCGCCAGCTGGCAAAATGCAGCTCCAGATCCCCAAGTCCAGGGGAAAGCCCAGTCTTCTCGAGGCGAGCAACTGCCAGGGCTTTTTTTTTTTTTGTATGTTATTTTAAAGACCATATATTTGCCACCAAGACAAAAGTGCTGAGTTTTGGCCTTTCTGGCCACCTCTTGAAATGGGTCCTGGACAGCTCTGCATCAACAGAATTAATTCCATGAGAAAATCCATTTGAGAGTAATGTCTTGCTACTGCAGACGCACGCAACGGCAGCGAACAGGAGACACGGGCTCTTAATTAAAAACAAAGAGAACCTCTATCCCCCAAGGCCTCTATTTCAACAGCTCTGCTTAGGGAGACCATATTTTTCATTTTTCCCAATAAAAACAGCTACAAGCCACAACTCTTTGAAGACCCTCGTCAAGGCCTCTAAGCTGCATAAAATTGAAAAAGGGAAAAGCAGCTCCGTTTCATTCTGGATAATCCTGAGTTACCATCAGCAGCAGGAAAACAACTGGTGCTCTGAGTATCTGCTGACCCCTGGCCGGGAGGATGCAGTGAAGCACCAAAGTCCCTTCCCACCCAAGTGCCACACGGACTGTCGCTTCCCTGCTCTGTCTCAGCCTTCCTGCAACTCCCAGCTGGAGTCAAAAATGCCAACGGAGGGTAAATCTCCCGGCATCGCCGGGGTGAGCCCGAGAGGCAAACGCTGGATTGCAGCAGAGTTTCCACATGCATGGTTAGAACCTTACGTCTCTCCCTGCTCCTCTTCAGTCCAAGCATCACATCCATCTGGGGAGAGACCACCCCCAATGGGGTCCCAGTAACCAGCATTGCAAAGAAACTGGCAGACGATCCACTCTGCTCCAGTGCAGTGGGGCTCAGCAAGTCCAGCAGCTGGCCAGCTGCTTGCCCTGGGCGTTGGCCCCAGCTGCCCTTGGACATGAAGACACTGGTGCCAGGGGCTGCTCTCTCCAAAGCGGGGTCTTCTTGCGGGGCTTGAGATCCTGTCCTCATCCCTGCCATGACTTTCCTTCCTCTGCTCTTGCACGGTCTGGGCACCGGGACACCTCTGCCTCCTCCCAGGCATCGTGGTGAGACTGGGGAAAACCGCTGGGGCTCGTGAGGCTTTACAGCTTCCCCAGCCATCAGAAAACACATCTGATCCCCAAAAGCCTCATCCAGACGATCAAACCACTTCCGGACAGAAAAATTCAATCAGGAATGTTGTGTGGCCGCTCTGCAGCAATCACAGCTGCGAATGGCCTTTCCCGGGGGGGATCAGTCTGACTTTGCCGTAACGCGAACCCTGCTGCCATTTAATAGCTTGTAAGAAAAAGCATTTATGAAAACATGAGCGTTAGATACAGGGGAGGAGACAGGGCAGGAGTCATCTTGGAAAACCTCACTGCAGTGCAAAGCTGGCTGATCCACTGCCTGACCCACTGTGCTGGGAAACCACCCTGGGGCTGCTCCTCTCGCCACCCTTCTTGCCTTCAAAGCAGAGTTGGGGCAGGCAAAGCCCCTCGGTTTTCACCTGGTTAATCAGGGTGATTGGCTCCAAAAGCCAGCCCAGTGAGCGTTACTCATCCTGAAGTGAAAATGCAGCTCTTCAGCAGAAAAAAAAAAATCCACCAAGGCTCCTGGAAACCTCCTGGTATTTTGGGTTGGACTGATGAAAGGAGGAGAATATCCTCCTGCTGCTGCTGTGGAATATTCTTGCCAAGAACGAAGATCCTAGAGGCTTATGCTAAAGACACTGGGACTTATCTTCTCAGGTGTTACAGCAAATATCACCGAGCAATAAATACTTGTGAGAGCAGCAGAGGAGAGCTTCTGGCTCGTTTAGGCATAGGCGGGTGACAGCACACACACATCTGCTAATCCTGGGGAGGAATCAAGCCCCTTCTCCCTCGCTAGAGTGAGCCCAGCGAACGGCCGCGCTCAGTTCTTGCCACAGCCATCACCCTCCAGCCCTCGAGAAAGCTGCAGCTGAGACAAGGCCTTCTGAAGGATCCTTTGGGAACCTCCCAGGAGAGGCGACCGGTAGGTGCCGGTCTAGGCGATGCCATCCAGCCCCCTCAGCTCCTCTCTGCCCGCGGCTGCGGTGCCTCCCCACGCCTTTGCGAGGCAGATCAAAGCAGCAGCTCCAACCCAACCGCCCAGGGTCTTCTTTTAAACACATTTATCTTTAATTAATTCCTTTGAAGCCTTGTGCATCCACTATCTACTTGCATCCAGCACCCCCTCTCCTGCACCCTTGTCTTCAAGGCAGGGTCATCTCCCAGCAGGAAAGAAAATGTCTCTTTATCATGATTATTATTTATTCCCGATACGCTCCGGGCCAAGGGTGGGGAGCGGATGGAGGGCAAGATGGGGCACATCACAAGCTCAGCTCCGGCTGCTGGCAGGGCGGTTGCCCAGGGCAGCACCCAGCACCTCCACCCTGGAGCCCCCTCGGCTGGCAAACCCACCCCCGGGGAGGGGCGTCCCCTCAGCACCGGCTCCTTCATGAGCACGATGCCAAACTCGCCACGTACCAGCGATCAAACCACCATTAAGAGCAGCAGACGGCACATAAAGACTTCTGCCTTATAAAGCACTTAGAGGTTTAATTAAAGACGGCTTTATTCTAATAATACTGAAAGGAGAGCCTCAGACAATCCAGCAAGTGCGATTCATGCCTTTGCTCTGACAGCCTCTGATTCATTTTTCTCTTTTCTTCCTTTTTTTTTGGCTGGGCCTGCAGTGCAGGAGGAGGCTCTGCCATGGCAGAGGAGCCCGGCACGCACAGAGAGCGGCTGCCCTGGCGAAAACTCCGTACGGCCCTGGCCTCCTGCAGCACACTGGAATTTTAATTATTCCTCTCTTCCCGTGCTCCACCGTAAAGTGATTATGACAGCCCCCAAAAAAGGAAGCACATTTTTGAAAAGCATAAGCATAAACTACGCCTGGGTGAACATATTGCGTCCCCATCTGACTGCCATCAGCACTCCGCCAGGCGCCGGGCGGCAGAGGTGGCACCGGGACAAACGCACCTGAGCCGCCACTTACCCTGAACACCCCCGGCACGGCGGCACCCACCACACCGCAGCGGCACCCACCAGCACCGCCCTGCTTTCCAGACAGCACAAGGAATCACTCCTCTGCCTTCACTCCTACCTACGGGCGGAGTAGTTGCTGTGCCAGGGGACTGTTCCTAAGCTTGTTTTTGCTGCTGGTGAGTCACAGAGACATTGTTCCTGGATTTTTTTCTCACGCCTTTTCAGCGCGGAGGAGCAGAGCGAGAGGAAGACCTCACAGAGCGGGACTGCTTCCATCGCTGCTCTCAGCGAGCGCTGCTGCCTTCGCTGCGGTGCCCCCACCCCAATGTCACCCAGCATCCCCAGGCACTCAGTGTGCGTCCTTTTCCAGCAAGGCACTGAGGGAAGCGAGGGATGCAGCAGGGAACGTGGCACCTCCGCTAGCACAACGGCAGCACCCAACCCGATGGGATCAAGGGTGCCACTGGGGTGCCAGGGAGCTCTGGGGTGGCTGTGCCAGCTCTCTGGGTGTCTCCAGCTCCGTTGGGTGCTGCAAGTGGGAATACTCTGACCCTCAGGGCTGCTGCCAAGAGCACAACCTGCAGGAGCAGAACCCTCTCCACCCAGCCATCCACCTTGGGCTCCCATCGCGACGTGCAGCACCTTACAGGATGGCAGGACGGGGATTTGTGATGCTCGCTGAGGCAAATAAAAACTACAGACAAGTTACCTAATCCTAATTTGTAGCCATATGTTTATCCCAGCAGAGAACAAACACTTCCAGCCGCTAACGCTTATATAACAGAGAGGAGCAGGGCTTGAAAAATGCACGGCCTTGCACGGGCACATTGCCAGCAAATCCGGTGATGGCCCGGTCAGTGCTTTGAGACAGTGTCGGCCGCTCGCTCCCGAAACGTGGCAGGGCTGGGTGCTCCCCACCGGGAGCTTGCCAGGGCTCTCCTGGGAGCTCAGCCCCAGCACTGGAAGGAAAAGAGGATCCAAGCTCAGGTGCTTTTCAATTTAGGGTGGATGGGCTGAGATCAAAAAGGTCCTTCAGCTTGAGGAAGGAGTTTATTGTATTCACCACTTGGTGAAAATAAGTTAATTAGCAAAAAACTCCGATCCTGGAAAAAAACCCCTAATGAGAGCTAAGAGCCAGTATGAGAGATGGTAATGAGAGCTAAAGCAGCCGGTCCCTGGGGAGGCTGCCAGGGACACCAAGGCTCGGGTCTGTGGCTCTCTGCCTAGCAGCCAGCCAGAGAGTGCACCGGCACCAGCAGCACCACAGCAGCACCACGGCAGCATCATGGTAACACCACTGGCTTGTCCTCACCTAAACAAGGAAGCCAAGTTCAGCAAGTCCCAGAGCAGCAGCACATGCCAGGAGCCATCATCCCACGTGCTGCCAACAGAGCAGGCGCAGGGGCTGCCGCAGTCACCTGACAGCAATGAGCCCAGAAAACCTCATGCACTTGGCCCAGACGATGCCACCGAGGCCAGTTTGGGGACATAAAGCCAAAGATCTCATCAAGCAGCATGCGGCTCACACAGGCAGCTCGCTATCGATACTCCCTTGCTAATTTACCCAGCCAATTCCAGCGGGTTGCTAAAAGGTGTGTAGGTTGGGAGTTGTTTCGCTGCTATAAATAACTCCTCTAAGTCAGGAACAACATTATGGTTGGCTTGTCTCCTCCTGCCAAGCAGGGCAGGCTGGATAAATTAATTGGGATTAAGATTAGGCCATAAAATTCTCTTTCGATTCAACTAGAAAATCACTGTGGGCTAAAAGCAGTTGATGCACAGTGAATAAATTCTGTAAACTATACAACGGTACCCCACAGTTTAATACCGGCAATAACAAATATAATCTGAAATAAATGGGAAGCAGCTTCCCCATCCATGTCCGCACAGCAGACAGCGCTGGGGGAAGGCATCGCCATGCCCGAGCACCGCGCTGAGCCCGATGACAGGAGATGGACCGGGGATGGACTTGGCTAATGGGAAAAACACAGCGAGTGGCCAGGAAACGTTTCCGATCAATGTGATGAATCGGAACCAGCGCTCACCACCCAACTGCTCTTAACATCACACATGCTGTCCTGGACAGCTACGCTCAGTGACCCCTCTGCCCCAGGACCCCCCAAGCCCTCCTGCTTTACCCACTGCTGCTGCGCTGGCAGATCCTACCTGTGCTGTCTCCCAGCCCGCGGGGTGGGCGAGCATCCTTCCCACTGCTGCTGTGGCCGGCAGCCGGCTCGGCGGTGCTGGTTCGGCCGGGGCTGCTGCGGGGCACGTCCCCCCCAGGCGCGGGGGCCGGGGTGCTGGGGGGTGCACGGGGCGGCGTGGCAGCAGCGGTGGCAGCAGTGGTGGTGGTGGTGGTGGTGGTGGTCGTGGCAACGGTGGTGGCAGCGGCAGTGGCAAAGGCTCCGGGCAGCGTGCTGCTCTCCAAGGAGTCCTCCTCGCCCGTGGGGCCCCAGACGATGACCTCGGGCAGTGCCGTGGGCTGCCCATCACGTGGGGCGAAGCTGCGGCCACGCAGGTGCCGCCGACCTCTCCGGGAGCGTGGCCGGCGCAGGGGGCGGCTGGAGGGCAGCGGGGCGGTGGGGGTTGGCCGGCGGGAGCGGGGTCTCTGCATGGGGGGTGCAGGGGTGCAGGTCCAGGGGGGGCCGGGGTGCTGCAGGTCCTCCCCACTCCCGGTGCCCCACAGTGAGCCGCGGGACAGTCTGTGCCGGAGCGCCGGCCGTGGCGAGAGCCTCCCACTGGTGCCGCTGGCTGGGGGCTGGCAGCTGGCAAGGTCCATGGCTAGGTGGAACATGGCTATTAAAATCCAAGCATGGCTTCCGAGCGGGCAACCTGACCTGTGGACAGACAGCAACCGTGTTAGAAAGGCAAGGGAGCAACACAGTGATCCCTCCCAGCATGATGCACCCCAGCTCCCCAAGCCCAGTCACCTAAAACAGCCCCTGGTGGCATGGGAAAATGGTGCCATCATCATCATCATGCCCCTGCACTGCAGCCAGCGGCCCCTGATATAGCATCACAGAGCACACGGAACCCCCCTCCCCAGCCTCCTTCCACTGCTAAACCCACCACCACAAACATGGCAGATCAAGGACCCCCATCCAAAACCACAACTTTGCTGTGTTTTGGTTGATCTGTGAATGACTCGAGGTTGGGTTTTACCACGAAACACCCTGAAGAAACCATCACATCACATCAAAGCCCTCTCCCTTCCTCAGTGCTATCACACCTTGCAAGCTTCTGCCCCACTCACGCCTCCTCCCGAGATGCTCCTCCACGCGAAGCACAGTGTTTAAGGTAAGAAAATGCCTGATACACAATTTTTACTTGTTCTTTTTTTTTTTTTTTTTTTTCCCCAAAGAAAAAAAAATCATTAGGCCAAAACCCAAAAAATCTTTACTCCATTTTATTCAGCTTTTACACAAGAAAGACTTTTGTCGAACTCAGCAGGAGTTAATGAGAGCTTTATATGGCTAAATAGACTAATCCTCCGCAGCACTGCGCCCCGTAAAGTCCTTGGTAGCACGACAAAATGTGCATCTGGTTGACAGAAACATTTGTACACTCCCTCCACGCGTGAGCAAACGAAGCTAAAGGAGCTGACCTGGATACTCTTAGGCACAGTCTTTTTCTGCTCAGAGGATCTCTTTTCTTTTCTAATTGGGTATTTTTTCAAAGCGTAACAGCATTTATTTTGGGGACGAATAAGGCGGCGCAGGGAAAGAGCGCAGAAGGAGAAAGGGAAGAACCAGAAACAGACAACAGAAACCAAAATAGTTCAGGCTGGGGGAGGAAGGATTTCAAGGCTTCAAAAAGAACCAAACCACCCAAAACATGTTGTTGGTGGGGTTTTTTTTAGAGGCCGGCAGAGCTGTGGCAGTGCCACTGGGAGCGGTATGAAGAGCATCCTCCGTGTGCCATGCACCAGCAGTGCCACAGGCAAACAAGCACCAAGGAGCCAGGAGCTTCCAGCAAGAGCACTAAACAAGATTCACCTTCACAATGCTCATATTCACTCCAGTGACACGTCAGGCTCAATTTCAGGCTCTGCTTGGCTCCCTAATGCCACCTGAAATGTCTCCTTGTGAGGAAGGTGAGGTGCCAGGGACCTCCCCAGTGCCACGCTTGCCCCAGGTACCACCTCTCACACCCAAACCTGCCCCCTACCCCCCGTGAGCAAGCACACGGGGTGTTCTTTGAGCAACAGCCACTGAATGAGGCAAGGGAAGATGGGCCCAGCCCAAACTTGGTGCTCACTAATCCCCAGCTGCTGCTGGAAGCTTCTGAACAACAAAATGCCAGTACTTGGGATTGGCAGCTCACAGGAAAAACAGATTTCTTCCCTCTTCCCATTTACTCCTGCTTGAGACATTCTCAAGATGCGGCGATGGCAGCCTGAGCTCGCGGGGTTTGCTCGCGCGCAGGACCTGCCTGAGCATCGCTGCTCCCTGCAGCGTCAAGAGGATGTGTGGGAAAATGCAACATACAGCTCCCAGCCTCGTGTGGGTTGTGCCAGAAATTTGTGCCCAAACATGGCCAGGCAGAGCTGAGTGACACCCAAACATAGGGGTGTCCCTCGTACCTGGCATCGCTCCCCAGGCCAGAGCTCCTGGTGATGGCGATGGGCATGGTGAGGGCACCTGTGGCTTGTATGGGGCAGCACAAGGCAGACAGAGCTCCCAGCAGCACCCAGTCCTGCCCCAAGGGTGGCGTGGGTCACCCTGCCACCCACATCCCTTCGAGTGATGCCGGCCAAGGGGCTGTCACCCAACAAGCATCCTCCTGGCCACCCTGCAGGCTGGCACGGCCCCAGGAGGCAGATTTTGGGACAGGAGCGGCAAGTCCGGTTACCTCGGAGGAATTTTGCATGGCACGCAATCTTTTGAGGGCTTTGCAACAACAGATAAGAGCAAGTGTCCTTCAGAATAAATAGCAGCGTGTAGGAGTTGCCGTTGTCTAGGCAACGCAGCGCGATGCGCTCAGCGCAGCGGCAGGGATGCGGCAGCGCGTGGTGGGGCCAGTGGCAGCCAGAGACCCTGGGCTCAGCTACACAACCACCCTTCCTTCCCCTGCACCCCTCCTGTTCCCCAGCTCCACCTGAGCACCCTGCCAAAGGGGGCGGCGACAGGAATCCATCCCAAAGGGACACAACCCACCCAGAGGTCCTGCACCCTGTGCTTGCCCCAAAACACCCTGGGCTGTGCCACAAAAACCCGCTGCTCCCAGCACGCTGTCCCTGAGGAGCCCCCGCACCCCTGCCTCCCCATCACCACAATTTTTTCCATTGCAAAGAGAGATGGGGAGTGCGGGAAACTTCCCTGTTACTCCTTTTCCCATCTTGCACGCAAACAGGGACATTATCCCAAAATACTTCTCAAACCCCAGGAAAAATTCAACAAAACTCTGGGTTAAAAAAATAAATGATCAACAGAGATATTTGAGAAGATGAAATCCCCTCTTTGCCCTGCTCATCCAAAGCCTTTGCTCCCACAAACCACAAATCCGCTCCCGCGGCTTAACGGGCGGAGCGGCAGCCGTGTTCTCACGCAGCCAGGGAAACTCCTACAAATATTTACCTGCGCTTCGCAGGAAGTACAAGAGCGGATTTCAAGGAAACCACTCAGATAATTACAGGGATCACGCACATTAAGCGCTCCAGGGCTGCTTTGCTGAGCCAAACTGAGCCAAGCTCTGTTTTAAAGGCCGTGGAGTCAGGGGCATTGAAAGTGTTTCAGATGGAGCCACTGCAGCCTCCCCACTGTCTGCAACACCTTTCAGAACCCTCCCCAGTATGAAAACCTCTTCTCAAATCCTTTCAGGTGCAGCTGTTTGAAGACGAGGAAAGTTGGTACTTAAGAGGGAGATTAATTTCAAGGAGGCCAGAGGACATGAGCTTGCTGCACTCTTTGCTGGTTGGGAGGAGGCTGCCGAGGCTGGTGGGGTGGTGCTGCCCGGCTCCTGTGGCCTTGTTGTCCTGTGGGCAGCACCGACGTGGCTCTTGCTGCCACAGCTTCCAGAGAAGCAACCAATTCACTATAGCACCTGGGACTTTAATTCCTGCAGCTCTGAAGGCTGTGAAGCCCAGTGCCTCTTTGGGATGCCACCTTGGAAATCAGCTGCTAGCACCTCTGCGCAGGTGGTGCCAACCAGGAAGAGGAACCAGAACATCCAGGATGGCCAATGCACCCAAGGAGGTGCACAGCGTGGGAAGGAAAACACCTCTGTCCTGGTTCTGGGGACCCTCAGGCGACGGCAGCACCCCTGGAGAACCCCAGTGCCATGGGCAGGACGTGGGTTAATCCAGCAGCTGCAAAAACAGGCACCCAGAAATCTCCAGCTCTGGTCACCTGTCCGAGCAATTACTGGAATGGTGGCCACCGAGCAGCTCTGACAAACTGCCGAACTCAAGCGATCTGCACAGAACTCACATCCTCGTGGCCTCAAAAGGCTCACTCGGGCATGAATCCCTGGGCAGCGCTGGCGAGAGGTGCCTATTTGTGTCCCTTTCAGAAGGTACTTGTCTGTTCTCCAACACCGGCCCCTTTCTCCTCTGACTGTGGAGACACTTCACAGGCAGCATTAAATGCAGAATAGGCTGATTTTTAATGCAGAATTATACAAATGGAGCCATTCTTCCATTTCATGCCTCCTGTTAGGTAATCTACTGGTATTGCACAGGGAATCAAGGTTATGTCCTTGTTGGGATGATTTACGAACTCTGAGCATTTCCTATCTCCAACCACCAAGCGAGACAGATGCAGAAATACTCTGTCGAATTCCCGGAGTGCGAATGGGAGCTGTGGCCAGAGGGACAGGGAGATGTTCACTTGTCCCAGGCAAGACAGCTCTAGGAAAAGCATCCCTGGCAGCGTGGCTGCGTGTCCTACAAAGGCGTTTGGAGCGCGACACGTTGAGAGAGAATTGCAGGAACTCGCCGACTGGAGAAAGAACGAGGCCGCTGTGTCTCGGCAGGTGACTTTCACGCCGGAGCCAGAGGAAGAGGGGAAAGTTTTGGCGGTGGCAGATACTTGGCCCACGATCGCGTGTCCTCGCCGAGGTGGGGACTGCAGACCCGGCGCCTGCCGCAGCCGCGCTGCTCTCCAGCCCTGCTTTCGTGTGAGATGACGATTCCTGCAGCGCAGCGACTGTCCTTTGCGGTGACGCTACGGCCATCGCCATGGAAATCGAGCATCACCGTTTCACTCTGGGCTGGAATGGGACCCTGGGAAGAAGGAATCTGCACATTCCTGTGCGAGGGCAGCATGGATCGGGTGCCAAGGAGCACATGTGGAGTCAAGCTGTGGGATTAGCAGAGACCCCAAGGACCACTGCAGTGGGGTACCCAGCACAGCACCCACCACGTCCCGCCCTGCTCCCCTATGTGCCGGACCACAGGTACCACTGACCCAAGCACCTCTCTCCTATGCAATGATTTGCTCTGGGACAAGTTGCCCTGAACCCAGACCCAAAGGGATCTGGGAAGTTACTACTCACAGCACTATCTGCCGCCAAGACTTGTTCCGAGATAATAATAAATTTGCAAAAATATGGCTGCCAAGCTCATTAAAGCCGGGACTGTGAATTAAGGCACAAAAGCTGACACACAGTAGCACCTGGGTAAATTAAATGTGCCACATCACTACCTATCTGTATTACAGAACTGAGCTCCAGGATTACCTACTAATAAAAGTGATATTTAAAACAAGCCCTAAGTTCCTCCATTCTCCTCCTTCTCCCCAAAAGTAATTAAACCAGCGCCACTTCCCACGGTGGAGGGATGGGATTTATCACGGAGGGAAATCACCGGAGGGTGAAATAAGCTGAATCCTCACCACCGTGCTCCTGCGGACAGGCCAATGGCACCCGTTTCCCCAGGAAAACAGGGTGGAAAGAGGTCAGCTGGGGCTGGGGAGCAGCAGAGCCTCCCCGGGACAGAAATGCCATGAGGGAGGTGACCAGATCTGTCCCTGCCTGCGCTTGGGGAACGGAGGAGAGGGGGACAGGAGGGCGGCTGTGGCAGAGGGGAGCTGCTCGCTCTTCTGCCTCTGTCTTGAGCTCACCCAGCTGCAAATAAACAATTTTAACATTTGAATAGCCGCGAGTGCGGAAGGCATAATTAATACCCAGCGGTACCGCCAATATGCTGATGCGGTAGGCGCAGCCCCTGCCAAGGCTGTCAGAGAGCAGATCTGGCGCAGCGGTGCCGCGGCCCCGGCTGCTCTCGCTGCTGCGTCCCGTCCTTTGCTGGAGGCAGTCGAAGGGCAAAGCCCCAAGAGCAGTGACCTGGGGCTGGAGCCCACCAGTGCAGGACCCCTCCCGCGTTGCAGCCCTCTGGCACATCCCACACAGTAAGAAGTCTTGCAGAGCAACATGGGAACAAGAAAAATGAGAAAATGGAGGGAAGAGGCACACGTGGCATTGCTGCAAAGGCCAAAGCAGGTTTGGTCCACGTGCCTGGTCGCTGCCAAAGCCAAGCCAACCTTTAACCCCATGTTTCTGAGTTCAGTTCCTATTGTTAAAGATTTTAAAGGATGCTGACAGGATTAAGGAGTGCTCAGCACCTGAGCTGGACTGAAGATGAGAGCTCAGTTAACGCAGCGAGCTGGCAAACACTGTCCAGGATTGCCACCCTGGTTTGACTGACTCTAAAAAGGGCACAAGATTTTCCCCTGGTCTTGCGGGATTATTGCAGATGGGATTTGAAAAGCATCGGAGATGGGAAGCCCAGCAGTCAGCGTGAGCCTTTAGACAAACATCTTCTGCAAACTTCTGTACAAAACCAGCACTCGGCGATTCACCCGCTGCTGCTCCACCTGAAGGAGATCCAGGCGCAGCCAGCTCCCCCGGGAAGACACAGCAGGCTGCGTTTTCACCTGCCAGACATCGCGAGGCAGAGTCCAGACAAATGGGCAACAAGCTATCCCGAGTACTTGCCAAGGGGGACAGCTCAGCCCCCACAGCCCGGAGTACCCTGGGGTACGCGGGCATCTCCCCCGGCGGGCACAGCACGGCCGCCGCCTCCCCCGCCGCCGCTCGGGCAACCCAGCCGGCAAACACTGCGCGCATTTAGCGCGGCAGGGCCGGACAGTGGGGCATTTCATCAAACCGTCGGAAATAACACTCGGCTTTTGTCCCGCCTGGATAAAGGGGGTTTGTGAGCACTGGCTTCCCAGCCCAAACCTGCACCTGTCGCCTACTGATCACGCTCGTCCCCCCCGAATCCTGCACCAGCAAGAGCTTCAGCTCAGACCCAACTTGCTGGGAAGTTTTCCTCAGATTTCTAAATCCACCAAAAATCTTGTTGAAAAGTCACAGCCTCAAGCTCTGTTCTTGGTGATATTAAAAATTTCCATAAATCTGAGGCAATTAGGGGGTCATCTACTTACTTAACCTCTATCTAAGCCTCCTTGTGTATTCCAATACCCCATGTGCACCACAAATCAATTCCCAGTCTTTACTCACTAACACTTACCCAGGAGGTCCTCGGGCACACAGGACCATGCTCCCCTCCTCCATCACCACCACGAGAGCAGAGAACACCTCCCCTTTTACCAAATATATTTAAAAACCAGTCTGCTGAGGGGAAGGGACTGCAACATTCGTATGAGAGCGCTAAACCCAGGAGCTTAGAGTTCATCCCTGATGCCGTACGGAATAAGTTGGCAGGTTGGTTCAGCGGCTCCCTGACGCGGATACAGGCTCACAGAGGAAGATGCTCTTGCCCCTGAGCCACAGATGAAAGAGTTGCTCATTTCCCTCCTTTGCTTGTGAATTTTCTTCCTTTGTCGCACGTCTACCCCCCATATAATCGATTTGTGAACCAGACCATCAGGCCTCCTCCTCTCACAAAACGATCGTGCAGAGCATGAGTGCTGTGGGATGGGACGGCCAGAACAGGACTGACCCCAGGCTGGAGCAGGAGCCTTATGAGGGGTTTTCCTCCTTCAAATGCACAGTGATTTCGAGAGATAGCAACTCTTTCAACCCAGCCCTCTGGCTCTGAAGAGACCTACAGAGGGGAAGACAATGGTACAAGCTACTGCTTACAGTGCCCTTTAACAGTAGAGCTTCACTAGTAAATAACCCAAGAGTTTATCTTATATGCTAAATTAATGTGCTCAAGCATGTGATTACAATATACGCAGGAAATGCTTTGATCTAAAAAAAATAAGTTAGCTGAGAACGTATAAAGTAGCAGCTTAATGAGCTTCAAAACAAAATAATTAAAGTAGGTTCTTTGCATTGTTGTAACACAAGATAGATTTGCAGGAGCTGCAAATCAGAATCCACTGCTCCACCTGCCAAGATATCCAGACCGACGGAAAACACTACCACTGTGGAACATACCCAAGGAGAAAATCTCTTCCCATGGGATTTTTAATGACCATCTCCCAAAGAGCTCCACTTTCCTGGGAGTGAAGACAAGCACTGACACCACTGGATGACCAGCACAGGGCCCGGCTGACCCCTGCCCACAGCGAGGGCTGGGTGTCCGCACGGGGCTGCGCAGTCCCTCAGGACATCCGACCGACTCGGGTCTTAACTGCAGTCTCCTGGTCGAGCTGCTCTTGATCCACACTGGAGTAACCAAGATCCAACCCTGGCTTTCTCCAGGCTATTCAGCAGCAGCTCAGGGATGCTCAGCCTGAAACCTCAGCAGCTGTACATGGGAACCAACCCTGGGAAAGCACAAAGAGCTTACAAAGCTCCAGTGACTCTTACAGAAAAATGGAGAAGATGAGAGAAATAAAACCTCTAAAAGCAGACAGATAGACAGATGGCTTTTATGGAGCAAGAAATACAATTTAAAAAAAAAAAAAAAAAAAAAAAAGCAGCAGAGCAATCTTTGAGGGTGTGAAATGTCAGGAGAGCCCAGAGCAAATGAAGGCAGGAGAGCTGGGGTGCGAGGGGAGGGAGCACAGTGCTGGGCATTGCCTCGCCTGGGTGAGGCTCTGGCATGGTGCTGGGGAGCTCCCACTCCCCCCAGCTCCCCAGCCCAGTACCAGGGCTCTCTCCAGCCACGCAGCGGGGACATCCCACTGCCAGGAAGGTTCACAGCTTGACACACTACATGGAGAAAAAAAGAACAGCCCAAAATGATGGAGAAAAAGCCAAACCAAAAGATAAAAGCGAAGGCACTGAGAATGAAATCCGGGGCAAAGACTCTTGATCCTTTCACACAGAGGTTTAAATCCCCTTTTAGCACCAAGCAATCTCTTTTCCATGGAGAAAGAGAGCAGTTCTCCCCACCACAGCCGTCTCACCACACTCACAGCATCCGGGCAGCTCTCAGGCTCTCTGGCTCCAGCAGCCATGGGAGCAAAATCCGGATCAAGGTGAACATGAGTCACTGAGTGCTGAGAAAACACTGTGCTGTTTGTGGGCACACACCCTCCAGAGCCTAATTGCTCGTGAGTCAGATATCACAGTGCTTTGCATCTCATTAAAAAAAAAGAAGTCCCCTTTGTGGGAGAGATTAAACTTTTCAGAGCGTTATCTCCAAAGGAGAGCCCGAGCTCTCTGCCGGGCGGAGCAACGGTGACAGGAGACCTCCCGCATACCTCGCTGCTTCTCGCAACCCTCTGCAGTTTATTGCATCTCCCGCGGGATCTCGGCTTCCTGCAAACACCCCCCGTGCCGGGTCCATGTGCCAGCAGCCTCGCACTGCACAGGTCTAGACCTCCAGAAGTAAAGAACGTGGAATCACAGCCCTTCCTAACAGATGCCTGAGCAGAACATCCCCAAGGAACCATCCATAAGAAACGTTTCCATCCTCATCCATCAAAATTAGCAAAATGGATTTTGCCAGAGAATAGGTCACTTTGACGGGAACCCAGAGTAAGTCCTGAACATGTCACATTGGAGGATGCTAAAGGAGCAGAGAGCCTCTTACGAAGCCAAGAAACACAAAGATGAGTAACTCATCCTCATCCTTCCCAGAGAAAACTTAGTAAGAAAGCCTATGAAAGACAACTACTTGTGGAAAATGGGTTTATTCTTCCTGGGAGCTCTTTTTAAAGTAACGCTTGCCAGCATCTGAAATGGCAACGCCTTCCCTGCCTAACGCCCAGCCCAGCTTCGGCCTCTGCCAGGGAGAGGCAGAGCCTGACCGCGGTCCCGGTGGAACATGTGGCCACGTGGTCTTAGCTCCCAGCATTAATCACCCACATGTCAGTGGGTACTTAACTGGATGTCCTAATCCATGTCAATTAACTGACGCTTCATTACTCGAGTCCTGCAGACAGAGGCGGAGATGCTATCGCAGGCCCGGGGAGCGGGACTGGGGCCACGTGCGGGACTCTGGCGATTACAGGAATGCGTCCCCAGGGAAGCCGTGTGTGTGGCAGGGACAGCTCGCCAGGCTGCGGGGGAGGGGTGTGTGTGGGAACCTGGGCTCCCCCCCAACCCTGCCACATCTTCAACCTGAATGACGCAGTCAAGTGGCAACATCAATTAGCGCCGTGTGCTTGTAACAGAGCCTCAAATGCTGCCTGCTCAGCACGGAGCCCTCAGCCCTCCCACATCAAGCCACCAAAGCTTTACACAGCCACTGAGCCAGCATTACACAGCCACATTTCCTATTTATGGGGCCATAAAGCACGTCTGGAGCAGGTGTCACATGGAGATTCGCCTGAACATCCCAAGATGCTACAGCAAGGGAGGCACGGACAAAGCCCCTTATGGATGGGAGCAATTTGTCCCTGCCAGGTGGTAACTAAACTCCACCAAAGTGCTCTTCTGCAGCACCTTGCACAGCCTGTGCTGCTCCAACCATGTCCCAAGGGACACAGTGTGTCGTTCTCCACCACAGGTCCCTGGTCCAGCACGTCCCCACCCCCTGCTTCTCTTGCCCCGAGAGATGTGCGCTCCAGCACACTCCAGTTTTTCCACCTCAGGGGTCCAGACTTTTATTTCTCCTGCAGGAGGCACGTCACTGCTCCCAGGCTACATGTTGCTCTTGAAGCAGCTTTTCCTCAGCCTTTATGCAGAAGCCAGCGGAGTTTGCAGCGCTTGCAGCCCAGCCAGGCAGAGAGAAGCTTCGCTGCTCTCACCACGCAGCTGCCAAGCCTCATCCCACGGGCAGCTTCGCCTAGGCTAAGAGCGGATCTGCAGCCGAGGCTCTGCCTTTCCTCACTGCCAGTTGTCTTCTGCATTAGGAACCAGCGAGGTGCTTTCCTTACCTGCTCCAGCCAGGGTATCCCATGAGACACAGCCCCAGGGAATGGCTTTGGCCGCCCACAGCACTGTGCAGGGCAGACGCAGCTGGAGCTCACGGGCACCATCGCTCACAGGGACGCGCCCGCAGCCACCGGTGGAACGGACACAGCGCTGCCGGAGGTGCAACAATGCCTCCAGGAAAGCAGAGCTGCTCAGAAAGACTCGCAGAGCAAATTTCAACAAAAATCATCACATCTTAAAGCATATCTCCTGCCTACACATCATTTCCAAGTCACAGTGAGGCACTCTGCAGATCAGAGATGAAAGGGAACGCTTTATGAATGATGAGCTTTATTTTTTATATATTTATTTATAAGTCAATTTAATTTCTCCAGGACATCCAGCAAAGGTGGAGGGCTAGGGAAGCCTCTGCCACTGAATTTGGTGGGGTGCTACACCAAAGGCGGTCGGTGATTTCTGACAAAGAAACAGAGCCAGGCTCAAAGGCCTTGCCGAGGATGTTTGACCTGCTGCTCTGCCAGGAAGGACCTCGAGTGAGTCCCCAGCAGATGCTTCAGCCTCATGCTCCAGGCACTTAGTGCTTGCTGACCCCATCCCTGCGTATTTCCATGCAGCTGCTCATCTATCTCCAGCCAAGCTGGATTTCTCTTCCTTTTACCACTGTTGCTTGGTACCAGAAAGGCCAAATCACTGGGTACTGATGAAAAGACACAGGCTCCTACACTTGGGGTTACTGATGTCAGTCTCCATCCTGCTCCACGATCATTGCACCCAGCCACAGCACCACCCGGACCAGCTGCCCATGCCATGAGCAGCACTGGTGCTTTGTCTCCAGCTTGGGTGACAGAGAGAGACAAATCTTCCCCAGAAACACCCCTTGGTCCCCGCTGTGTCCCCTGGCACAGCTCCACGTGAAGGCATCCAACGCTGTGCTGGAAAGAGGCTTCAGTGCAGCTTCTACCCACAGAGCTGCTGAGGCCAGAGAAAGGAATTGACAAACTCTGAAAGCAGCAGCAATTCAGCAGCAGCCAAAACCTCATTTCACGAGGAATCCTCATAAAACCAAATTAATGTTGAAGGATGAAGGCAGGTAAACCTCCCACAGTTAAGTTCAGGCCACAGAGACTCAGTTTAAATCTCCCAGCAGTTCTGACTTAATCGATGCATTTCAAAGTGAAATTAGATGAAGTACATCTCCATCACAGGAAATTATGTAAGCTATCAAAGTCTGGAAGTGCAGGTCCTGGTAAAAACAGCCACAGGAAATATTCATATCTCCTCAAATGCCATTTTTAAGACGACAGTTCAGGTCCAGAGTTTTACATTATTCCAGTGGAAAAAAAAAAAAAAAAAAAAGAAAGAAATCACTCTGACGAAAACCAGGGGCCCAAGTTGAAGGAGGACAAAGAAGCAGCAGCTTCAGGAGCACCTTCCAGAAAACTTGTGGCAGCTGTTGGGGAACCACCTTCCAAAGTATGGAAGGACAGAAGGATGGAAAAACTCCTTTGTTTTACAGAAGGGGGTGAAAGTGATGACAATGCTGCTCCATCCTCCCTGCCAATCCCACCCAACACACTTGGCCTCTAGGAGTTAGCCCACTAGAAGAGTTGAGGTTTCAAACCCAAATGCCGTTGGACCTTAATTGCTGCACCCCACTTTGTCATCACCAGCTCTTAACAAGAACAACAGTTACTGCAACCCAGAGTGGAGCAGCTCCCGCTCCTCCAGCTCAGCATATTGATTCCCGTAATCTTTCCTCCCAGTCCTTCTCCTATTAGCTATATTTAAAGGCTTAAGCATGCATACATTTCCATAATGAACCTCAGCCCTGTCGGAAGTCATATGGATTATTCACACCCTACAGAGCTGTTGTGCGAAGCTGCTCTCAGCACTCGCCACCACCCTGTATACATTCATACAGATATAAATGTAAATAAGCCATGCTGGGAGACCTCGCGGATCAGCCTGGGTGAGGAAAGGTAGGAACCCGGTTACCGGGCCACCTGGAGAGCTGCTCTCCACGTCATGGACGTTCCTCTTGACAGGCTGGGCTTGGAAGGAAAACAAGCAACTCCTGGTTTTCAGCAGACGACTCTTGCGTGAAGCAGATCCAGGCTACGGCTCCGGTGCCCGGAGCAGCCAGGCTGGCAGCTCCCACGTCCCGATGGCTGGCGACGCGGGGCAGCTCCCGAGGCACCCAAGGTGGGCGGCCGCTCCAGCACCGCAGCGGCTTCCATCCATCACCCCACCGGAGACACCACAAAGGCAACGCGGCGGCTCCAGCGTTATTACAACAATTATTCATGCTCTGGGGAAGAGGCTGCTAAAGACCAGCGCCGCTCCCTTTGCCTCATCTGTGAAATTGCTGCCAGTTAGGAGGTACGAACCGCTGCATAAAAGCGCAGTTTATTCAAGCATTATTGTGGCTGTTAAGTATCATAGCCGGTGACACTAGATGAATTTCTGTGGCAATCAATTCACCCGGGAGCAGCCGGCTCAGCCCCTGCGTGGATGCGGGATGAGTAAGGACTCCTCAGCGGAGGCCATTAACTCCCACTGTTCGCTGCTCTCATTACTTCCCAGACTGCAAGGCTTGCATCTTTGACGAGCGGCTGCATCTACATTTGACAGCGTGAACTTGACGAGAGAAATTCATGGAAAACGTTTGCTTTGGCAGTAACTACAAGGCCCATAAAGTTTCCTCGGTGCCAGTGCACAGGGACGTATGCTCTTAATGAGTTGTTTTATACAATCGGAAAGAAATTGCGAACAGTGTTCTTACTCATACTGCAAATCACTCCGGAGCTAAATGCTGTAAAAATTGTGGCATATTGTTTAAAATATTACATTTGTAGCTATGGAAGGGAAGTCCTCAGCCAGAGCTGGAAGCCAGACAGACGGCACGCTGCAGAAAGCTGTCATGCCCTTACTGGCAGGCGCAGGCACTGACGCAGGCGTATGCACGCACCCATATGTCAGTGCACATTCAGGAGGCGACGGAGTAGCTGCTGTCCCCCCAAATAACAGACCTTCCCCCCACAGCACCCACATCTGCATCCCCAAGACCTCACAGGGGCTTCAAGGGGTGATGCTTCACAGCCAACCTCGCTCCTCGTGGTGCCTGGAACCAGGGGAGCAGCGAGATCCCCTTCCCAAAAGACAGGACGGAATAACTCGGAGCAGTGCGAGTTTGCAGGTCTTGCCCTCCACAGATGAAGAGCAAGACTTGCCCACAAGGTCACGGAGCTGCTGCTGCCCGGGGCAAAGGAATACAACTTGAAAGAAGCGGTAAGGTACCGCGTCCCCTTGGCAGCCGGCAGCTCCAGGAAGAGGCTGTGTGGGGTGAAACGGGCACTGGAGAGGTCTACTGCTTCTCCTGGAGCTATTTTTCTACCAGTCTTCAAGAAAATGAGGGGAAATGACATGGGAAATGTCAGAAATAAAGCCAGAAGCAATTAGAGAGAAGTGAGAGCAGTAGGCAAGGTTAGCAGTAAAGTTATCTCTTATTAAAAATAAAACACGGAGGGACTGGAAACAGATGAGGTGGTACAGAGGACAGCCTGGCACTGAGGATCCAGGATACACAGCAAAGAAATTCGCCAGGCGAATCGAGGAGAGAAGCGACCGGAAGGCTCCTGTTTTCATTGCTAAACTCTTCACAAAAATAAAAAAGCAGAGGGCGTCCTCTGTTTCCAAGATTACAGTCTTCTGCAAGCTCCAGCCTCGGCAAACAGCCCTCCAGCTCCACCGGGCTTCGCATCTGCCACAGAACACATCCAAACACAAGACACCCCAAAAATCACCATAAGGGCTTTCCTAGGAGTAAGTCCTAGGGTTGCTACATCACCGCAGACTCCCTGGAAGCTCTGTCCTTCCCACCACGCAGCAGCACATCCTCAGCGGACGGATGAATGGACGTGTCCAGCGGCAGCGTGAAGGTGCTCTCGTGCCATCAGGGCACATCAGCCGGGGGCAAGGGACAAGACCGGAGGCACCAGGAGCTCACCTGCCACGTGCCTCTGGAAAACGCGAGTGTAAAACAAAAGTCGAGGGCCTCCCCCAGCTCCTCAGTGCAGACAAAACCTCACCTCGAGTTTCACCCCCCGGGATACCAGACAAAACTGAGGCAGAAGGACAAAGCCACCAGACACTCTAAAAGGCGATGGACAAAGGCCTCTTGCATCACCCACGTCCCACCCGCGGCATTCAGGGGCTCCTGCCCACCTCTTCTCCTGCCCCCCCATGCCCCCAAAGCAGCAGCCATGTTCTGCTGGAGCATGGGGAGTGGAGCAGAGTGATGGGCTCCCTGGTTGCATCCAGCTCCACAGCCACCCAGGGTGCAGAGCCCTGCTCCCCGAGGAGGGCCCGGCATGAGCTGCAGGAATGGGACCCCTCGCCTGGGACCCCTCTTTGCAACAGCCTGACCCTCGGAGCAGCCGGAGAACATGAGGATGCCCTGGCTCTGCTCTCCTGCTTCGCAGAGGGGAGGCTCAGGGCAGACGGTGGGGTTTGACCCCTGCCCCACAGGTACCACTTGTGGGCTCAAAACCAGGACTTTTAAAATCCGAAATGAGGTTGGGGGACAGGGGAAGAGGAACGGATCATGAATCTCACAGCAGCATGTTCTTCCTCATGATCTCACTTGTCTTAAGACGCTGCTGCTGCTGTAGATGAATTCCAGGGAGACCGGCTCAAAGCCCAGCAAGCCGGGTGTTCCTGCGGCTCCGGGGGCAGACGGGCAGGGCTGGGGCGCTGCCGGTCTCCGCACACGGCACCGTGCAAATAACAAGATTTCGGCTCAGATGACTTCGCCGCGGTAATGAAAATGCGTTACATAACACTTTGCCTCCGTCTCCTCCGCTTCGCAATTCTCGATTAATCTCCCCAACACGCTCCCCCCCCGCACGCCGCCACATGCCCCGGCCGCCAGCCCCCTCCTCCCCCAGCTCCGTTCCCCGACCGGCGCCCGCCGGGGCGGCGGAGAGCGGGGAGGGACGCGAACCCTTCCCGGCAGCGTGCAGGCAGCACAGGGACACCGAGCCCGGGTTACCGCGGGCAGGGCGGCGGAGCGGGGCTGGGGCAGGCGGACGGCGGCAGCCCGGCCACCTCGCCCGAAGCAAGGACCGGCCGCGTCCTCCCGAGCGCCGGGAGCCGCCGGCGTTGCACCGCGCCGCGCTCCATCCCACATCCCGCTTTCCTAACTTCATCCTTTTAACTCCGCCAGTCGCTCCGCGAGCGCGGCCGGTTCCGCGATGCTCCGCGCCCGCGGCCCTACCTGCTTCCCGGGAGCCGTCGCATCCACATCGTCACGTCTCCCGGCCCGCCCGTCCCGGCCCGGCGGGGCTCACCGCCTCAGCTCTCCATGCGGGCGCTCCGCCCCGCGCCCGCGGCGGCGGTCAGCGGCGGGGCAGGCGGCGGGCAGCGGGGCGGGCATTGCCCGGGGACCGGCGGCGGCCGAGCTGCTCCGGCCCCTCAGCGCC
>JANHGN010001683.1:0-24451 GCA_024605025.1 Megaceryle maxima
AAGGGGGCGTGTCTCAGCGAGGCAGAGTGCAGAACCAGGTCTGTGCCTGTGCTGCAAACGAGCTCAAGCATAAGTCCGGGCAGGGGAGGGAGCTTGGGGTTTCCTGCGCCAAGCACCAGCTATGTAATGATGTCATTTCCTGCTCTGAGGCCAGTGGCTGGTCCACACCGCACAGTCCTTGGAGCACCAAGGTGGGCTGCAGATCAGCAGGTCACACCCATTGTGCCGAGGAGACCTTGGCATATTCCCTCAGCTGGAGAGCTGCCTGGGTTGTGGTAGGCCCAAGCCAAGCGGGGGCAGGGGCTGATCAAGGAGTTTAGCCAAATCTTGAGACTATATTGGCCTGTCAGTAGTGATAACAACCTGGGAAAATCCCACAAGGGCTTTAGATCCAATCTTCTTCCCAGCTGCCCATGGTGGGTGCTGCTGGCACTGAGGTCCCAGGTCTCAGACTGTCCCACCATGACCTTCCTCACCCCTGCTGCCCCAGCATCTCCATTCCCCCCAGTGCCAGGCTGTCCCAGAGGATTCCTTGGCCAGGCAGAGGGAGCGACCACAGCAAGGTACACACTGCACAGATGTGCTCCTGCCTGCCCCAGCCGCGTCCCCACCCAGGAACAGCCCTGGGCGCTGTTGCAGAGCAGCACTGTGTCCCGTGGGGCTGTGGAACTGCAAGCAAAGCCATGCTGGCATGCAGACACCAGGGGAAGGGACTTCTGCTGAGAGCTGAGTGTGCTGGCAGCTTCAAAATGCAAGCAAGTACCACTGAGACCCTGTGTTGTCCCTATTTCCTCCTATGCAGTTTTCAATGTTTCTGCTCCAGAAAGGTTGCTCTGTGGCAGCTCAGGGCTTCACTCCTGTGGTTCCTCACAACCCCCTAGAAGTGGTGGAGAGGCCTTTTGAACCCACCACCAATAAATACCAGCAGTTTGCTGCTGTGTGTTTCACAGGGCTGTTCTAGTTTGAGTTTCCAGCTCCTTCTTCTTCACCACTCTCCCTCAGGCAGCAAACGTCCTTACAGGAATCCGCGGAAAAGGGCTGCCCTCCCCTTGGATAAAATTACAATTCAACTTGCATGGATTTTCTCCACTGGCTGTGCTTTTCCAGTTGCCAAGGCACATTTCACAGCCTTTCCTCTGTCCTCTCTGACACCAGCAACACAGAGGTCTCAACAGCCTCCAGCATGCTGCACCTCTCTTCTTTTACTCACCTGGATGGGCTTTTGCCTCAGTGTTGACAGAGTTGAGCTATCCCAGCAGGACCCAGGTCAGGAAGGCAGTTCCACTCCAGGCAGCTTCCTCACTCTCAGAGGAAGATTTAATGGTGTATTTTCTGATTTGGCCCTGGGAACATGGTCGGGGCATCTGCCTCTAGCAGGACCGGTGGCTTCTGCAGTCTGGGTTGTGTGGGAGGGCTGTACCAGGATGTCAGCATGCTGGGTACTGCCGGGGCGGGGGTGACAACCCTGAGCTCACTCACAAGGCTCTGCTCTCCCCACGTCACGGTGCAGCACTTCCTCATCCTCTGGCAGTTGTCGCAGCTTGCAACGAGCAGTGGTGAGGCCACCGAACCTGGGAGCATCACCTTCGCCTGGCCCTGCTCAGCGACACTTCCTCTGAGGAGGTGAGGGGTCCTGGAGACCACTCCTGGCAGTGTCACTTGGGGCGGAGGGGCAATGGGAGGGACATGGTCGTGGCCACTGGGCACAGCTGGATGCAGCAGCAGTAACATGGATGTGCTGTGGTGGCTTGTGGCCAATGGCACTGGGCCGGGGAACCTCAAGGTGAGGGCACCTCAGGGTGTGTGTTGGGGGGAGGAGAAGAGAGGTGTCATTTCAGCTGCCACAGGTGGGTGCAGTGGAAAGGTCCCATCCATGGAGCAGGCACAGGCAGGGAGATGGGGCCATTCAACCCTGCCTGTCCACGGCCCTGCCCTCCCCAGTGGTGGGCGACTGAGAAAAGCTTCATGAAATATTCTCTGTGCAAAGTCTGGGCTTAATAGAGCTGCTGGTGCTGGCCATGCAGCCATCAGGTAGCTCACCCTTTGAGGCTCCAGGAATGCCTGGACCAGCCCAGGGTCTGCTGACTGCCAGCCCAACTGGATGCTCTTTGCCCCTGTCACAGCAAATGCTCGTTGCTGCTGCAGGAGAGCAGAAGACTAAATGATGGGGCTCCACGGCTGCCAGCAGTGAGTGGCAGAGCCCTTCGGGGTCCCCCCAAGGCTGTGGGGTGATCAGCCAGCATTTTGTGGCCTCTTCCTGCTTGGGAGCACTCACAGCAGTGTTTCCGGCACACAGATGATGACTTGTTTGTGCTTCCCTTCAAGAAGAGATGACGATTCAGTTGCCTTTTGAAAGGGCAGGATTGCGGGGGAGCACAACCTGCTGCAGCCACCTGGGATCCTCTGAACCCCAGTTCCTGTCTCCGCTCATTGCTTGGACCCCCCCCGCCCCCCTTGCCAGGAGCAGCAGCTTTGCTGTCGGGAGCACACCCTGTGGGTCAGATTTGAGTGCAGCTGGTCAGGCAGCACAGCGAGCAGGGACCTCTGCGCTGCAGCACCCGCAGAAAACGGTTCATGTCGAGAATTGAAGCTGGTGCTGACCCATGGCCCCAGGGGACTGGGGGAAGCACAGGGGGCTCCTGTGAGGACAGGAGGGCTTGCTCTCCTTCATCTTTCCCAGTGCATAGAAGAAACACAGTCACCCCCTTCACCCCCCCCTTGCCCCACACCAACCCCCTGCTCCCCAACATGCTGCAGTTGGTTCTGAGCCTGGGGTGCAGGCTGTCCCTGACCCCCAGCTCCTCGCTCTGGCCCCGGCACATGGTGGCTGAGCACTTCGAGGCCTCCCTGGGGACCAGAAAACCCTTTTCTTCCCACTTGGCTTAAGTGCTTGTAGATGGAAAGCAGCAATGTCACTTCAATGTGGGTATTTAGGAAAGGTCTGTGCACCCAGAGAGTCAGCAACTTCCCGCTCCCTCCTCCTGGCAGTGACCCAGAGCCCCCCAGACCCTCCCAACAGTGACCCAGGGCCCCCCAGGCCCTCCTGGCAGTCACACAGGGCCCCCCCAGGTGTGAACCCCTGTATGGGGCCGGCTGGCCAGGCATGCAGCACCTGCCTGGGCTCAGCTGTGGAGGGGCCAAGGGTCTCCCATGCTCAGTGGCTGCTCCTGGGAGCAGGTGGCCAAGGGGTCAGGCAGCTGTGGAGGACAGGCAGGTGTAGGAGTTAGGTAGGTGTTGTAGGCAGGCAGGTGTTGGGGTCAGGTAGGTTTTTGGGTCTGGTGGGCATTGGGGTCAGGTGCATGTTGGTGTCTGGCAGGTGTTGGGGGTCAGGCAGGTGATGGGCTCAGGTGGGTGTTGGTGTCTGGCAGGTGTTGGGGGTCAGTCAGGTGTTGGGGGGTCAGGCAGGTGATGGGCTCAGGTGGGTGTTGGTGTCAGGTGGTCGTTGTGGTCAGGCCTGCGGGCCGGCTCCCGCCAGCCGAGCTGCTTTGCGGGCGGTCGGGCGGCTGCCTCTCGGCAGCGCCGCGGGGGCTGTGTCGCCGTCGCCGGCCGCTGGCAGCGCAGTCAGCGGCAGGGGCAGCGCCGCGGGCTGGGCGCGGGCCCTCGTCCAGCGCTCGCCGGCCCCGAGCACGGCCGTGGGGCAGCGAGGGGGTTCGGGAGGGGCGCGCCGCGCTGGGTCCGTCCCCGCGGGGCTGGTGGGCAGCCAAGGGATGTCCCCGGAGGCCGGGCGGGGGTCCTGTGGTGCCGCTACGACCCGTGCCTGTGACATCTCGCTGCAGCGGCGTGAGGGATGCTGTGCCAGAGGCGCCTGCAGGCGCTGCTGGCCCTGTGCCTGCTCCTGGTCCTGTGGCAATGTTTCCGAGCCCCCACGGATGGCCTTGGCTCCTTCCCTCGGGCTCGCTCCTCGCTCCGCGCCTCTGCTGCCCGCTGCCCCGCCAGTGCCAACGGCTCCACCTGGTTCACCGCCCGCTACGACCCGGCCGTGGGGCCGCTGCTGAACGGCACAGCCCGTGAGCTCTCCTCCGACGTGGTCCAGTGGTGGCTGGTGAGTGGGGGCGTGGGCAGAACCTCAGGGGTCTTCCTGGGCTCCCTGAATCTTTCTGAGGTGGGGCAGGGCCGAGGTCAACTTGGACGTCTGTGATGGAGAGCAGTGGGGCATTTCAGGGACCTCAGCTCACCCCCTACCACTCACGCCCACTCTCCACCCCATCACCTCTCTGGGCTGTCCCACACCCTTTTCATTATATCCTGATGGGTCTTTCTGTGCCTTTCCCGGGGCTCCACTGGGAGGAGTGGGGCTCCAACTTGCCTTGGGGGCAGTGATGGGGGGAGGCAATGCTGCCTGTCACTTCCCTTACTCCCCTAGACCCTGCAGGGTCCTGCAAGTGGCATCCAGCTCCAGGACATAATTGGGCAGCTCTTCAATGTCCTCCGGGTCCCGACGGGTGGCGTGTGGAACTCATCTCGCTGCAGGACTTGTGCCGTTGTGGGGAACTCAGGGCGGCTGAATGGGTCTGGTCACGGGCTGCGGATTGATGCCCACAACTGGGTACTGAGGTGGGTGACCCGATGGAGCTTGGCCCCTCCTGTCTCCCCAGGGCCATGCCGCCCTGTGAAATCCACCAACATAAAGCTTGTGATGGTGGGGGCTGTTGCTGGCCGTGCTCCCTGGAGCCTCCCACCCTGGGGCACACACCAGCCCGGTGTCACCCATGTTCCCTTTGCTGCTGGCCATGGTGACCTGGTGTCCCTGTCCAGTGGAACAAGCAGCCTGGGGCCAGCACAGTGCGCACCTTCATTTCGGGACGTGCCTTCCCGCTGTCACACAGGATGAACAGAGCGAAGATTGCTGGCTTTGAGCTGGATGTTGGCATAAGAACAACCCACCACTTCATGTACCCAGAGAGTGCAGTGAACCTTGGGCCGGGTGTCCACCTCGTCCTCATCCCCTTCAAGCCACTGGACCTGCAGTGGGTGGCCAGTGCCTTCTCTAATGGAGAGCTCACACAGTGCGTTGGTTTTGGGGACACAACAGTGTCACTTCTACTAGAGACCCTGGGACTGGCATAAGGTGGTCCTGGGGACCCTGGTGCCTCGCTGGGGCAACTGGTCCCATGGTCCTGGTGGGATGAAGGGCCCCTGGGCAATGGTCCTGGTAGCCCTGTGCACTGCAGCTTGTGGGGGTGATCCATCCCTGCAGGGCACAGGCATCTTGCAGTCCCCTAACAGCCATGGGTGGGATGGTGGCTGTCCCTACTGTGGGGCCATGGGCTTGATGTGCCCCTTCCCAGAGTCAGACCAGTGGATGCTGCTGGGCCAGCCTGCGGGGGTGGGGGGTGTGCCATGGGGCCAGGTGCTGGAGGACACAGGCACCCTCTGCAAACCGGCTGCTTGTGAAGGAAAGGCCCCAGCAGCTGGAACGCCCCGTGCTCACTGCTGTCCTCTGGCTTTTGCAGCACATATGTGAGAGTGAAACGGTTCATCAAAGCTGACAGGGACAAGGTAAGGGCTCGGTGGGCTCCAGCTCCTCCTGGCCAGGCAGGGCTTGTTTTTCAGCGGGATGTGGGCAGAAGCAGTGAGTGGGAGGGCTGGTGGCTGTGCTAGTGGCAGAGTCTGGTTGTCCCATTCGCAGCACGGTGGGCAGCTGATGGTTCCTCTGCCCCCCACTCAGGTGCTGATCCTGAGCCCAGCTTTCCTCAAGTACATCCACGACAAGTGGACGGAGCGCCGCGGGCGGTACCCCTCCACCGGCTTCACGGCCCTGCTCTTCGCCTTGCACGCCTGTCAGCAGGTGAGCAGAGCCAGCGGGACTGGGAGCTGCCCCCCATGGCCACTGCTCCGCTTCTCCGCGTGCCCCAGGGCTGTCCAGGTGCCCGCGCAGCAACGGCTCTCGCCGGCATGTGCGCAGGTCTCCGTGTTTGGCTTCGGAGCAGACAGCGAAGGGAACTGGCACCACTACTGGGAGAAAAACCGCTGGTCTGGAGCCTTTCGCAGGACGAGAGTCCACGATGCCGACGTCGAATTCAGCGTCATCAAGAGACTGGCGGCTGAAGGCAGGATTTTATTCTACAAATGATGCGTTTCCAAGAAAACGAAGCCAGGCTGTTAGTGCAGGAACTGGCAGCCCCTCTGCACTGCACTGCCAGCAGCTGCCTCTCCTCCTTAGCTTTGTCTCCCCCCGGCACTGCCGTGTCCTCACAAACCCTCCCATCCTTGGCATCTCAGCGCCGCTTGCGCTGGTCCCACCAGCTGGGCACTGTGGGTGCCAGGAGGTGACACTCCCATGGCACCAGGGATGTCGCATTTGGCTTGTCAAAGGGTGGGCACCGCTCTGCCCATGCAGGCAGGGAGAGAGGATGAGGTGTTGTGGCTGCAGGTGGAGCTTGTGAGCTGCTGTGTGTGGCCACAAAGCCATCAGGTGGCAATGGTAGCTGCTCAGACCTGGCTGGCTGCATGACGGACTGGCAGCTGATGGCTTTTGGAGCTGGCAGCTGATGGGATTTGGGGGAGATTCATAGTTCTTTGGGCAGGTCGAGAGGGGCATTTTCCTTTCCTGTCTTTTTAGAACCCAGGAAATATTTAAAGAATTGTATCAAAAAAGAGTAAGGGGAAAAAAAATCAAGCGTGCTAAGTCAGATGACAGAATCAGGTACAGCTGAAATGACCTTACGAGGGATAAATGCTGAAAGCACACATTAATCTGTTCTTAACATTTGCTTTGCATTTTGAACCCCTACTGCTTTGAAAAGGCAGCACAATCAATCTCAGATGGCAGAACCTGGAGACTGAAGGAGGTTTCCTTCTCCAGAGCCCATCTTTGCCCCTTCCACCAACAAACACGAACATCCTCAACACACGGACTCAACTTTTCCATGGCTATTTGTCACTTTGTCTTTCAGTCTATTAAAATCATCAGATCCCTCCTACTCATGAGCTCCCCGTTTGCAGCCTGTATTACTGAACTGGTAGTTAATGGGTTTTCTCTACCTCTGAAGGTAGAATCTCCATTTCTGTAGCTCTTCTCCATTATATCCTGACTTTCACACTGAGCACAAGTCTTGCAGTTACCTGCACCTTCCCCCTGTTTTCCCCAGGGGCTTACACAGTGCTCTCTTAAATGCTTTCTAATGCTCTTTTGAGGTTTACAAGTAATTGGCTTTCTTATCCCAGACAACCAATTAGCTGGTAATTGTTTAACCGTGGGTTAAACTCTTGCTCAGTCTGTGCTCAGACCCCATTTAGAGTCAATACCAAAGCAACTGCAGAGCTGAGATTTAAGAGTAATGAGTCTGTTTTGCCTCAAATTCCCATTAATTTTCCCCCTCCTGATTAGTCTCTCAAAGTTAGTTACAAAGCTGTGTGCTCTGCTGAGCAATTGAAGCTGTTCCTGATAAAATACATGGATAGAGTATCTTCTTCCTCACAGTGTAGTAAAACTGTATGATCCTGGCCAGAGGGATTTATTAAATATCCTTGTTTCAAATATTTTTTTTTCTTACAAACCCCTTTTTTTTTTTCAGTATTCCAGCTTGGAGATTAATCAGGCTCTTTACCCACACCTCAGATTGCTTCTCCTCCTGACTGAAAAAACAAAGGTTTTTATAGTCCTTGGTTTGTAGATAAGTCCAACTATTAAAAACAAAAAAACCCACCAAGCAAGCAAGCACCCACAAACACACAAAAGAACAAAACACAGCCCCCCAGAAAAAGAACAACAAATCCACAAAGAAAAAAACCCACACAAAAACAACAAAAAGGACAAAACCAACCAAAGAAAATCCCTACCTTGAAATGAAATATAAACCAGCTTTCTGCTTTCTCTCTGCATTCTCTGACCCCTGCCTGTCCCACTTGCTGTGACCTGCTGCACCAATTGCTCAGACCACGTTTAGAGTCAATACCAAAGCAACTGCAGAGTTGAGATTTTAGAGTAATTAGTCTGTTTTGCCTCAAAATGAGGCAGGATTCCACAATATTTTATTTTTCTTCATTATTTTAAAATTTCTCCCGATATAATTTCACATACCAAGCACTTTACTCATTTGTGCAGATCATTAAAAACCAAAACAACCGTCGTGATCATGATATCTACATCCTCTGCCACAATGCAGGTGGGGGTTTTTTAAACTATCATTTCCAATTCAGTACCAGTATTAGTTCAAATAACTTAATTATTCCTCCAAATGCTTTATCAAAATGCAGAGAGGATGGACTTTATTTCCAAAGTATAAACAGAGGGGAAGCAAAAAAGCAGAATCTGATTTAAAAATCAATAAAACCCCTATTTTTTTTTTTTCCTGAAATATCAGCTTGCACCTTTTGTAAGAGCAGCAATCAGGAGCAACTGCAATGCCCCGCGGTACAGCGGGCACATCCCAAGTGCCAGGTCTCACTGTGCTGCCCACAAGAGCTGGAAGGGCAGCACATTTTGGCAGAGGTCTGACATAGCATTAGCACACAGAAACATTTTGAAGAAGTAATAAAAAAGGGAGATGGTGTTGATAGAAAGCTTATTCGATGGCAACTCCCATCCGTTCTGGGTCTCCTGCCGATACAGTACATTATTGCTGGAGGCAAACAGGGTGTAGCATCACCAGCATCTCTTTTGGGGAGGGGGACAGAACTGGATGAACACGGACTGATACCAAAGGGTTTTTACAGTAGGGTCTGCACAGCCAGGCAAGTTGGCTACTCTTTATAGCAGCAAGGTTCAAGCAGTCCTATCCGCAAATTAACGCCAGACAAAGAACGATGAGGCGGTAACACAAGAGTGGTCAGGGCCATCTGGTAATTCTGCATTTAGAAGATCATTTGTGTTTCAAAAAACCTGTTCAGTTCTCCTTAAGAGTTTTCTTTGTGGGGTGAGGTCATTGCTTATTTATGTTGTCTTCCCAAGTTCAATTTTCTTCTGGATGGCACATGCTGAGTGATAGATCAAGGAGTCAATGAATCCTGCAACTAAAGAAAAAAAACCAGATGGATCAAGCCAGACATGCCTCAGAGAACAGCTCCCAGGGGAAGAAAACACAAACTCTTCTGTCAGTGGAAGAAATTCCAGCTTTCACAGACAGAAGACAGCTGCTGCTGCTGCTCAGAAGAATAAGGCCCTCATCTCAGGACAGACATGATCCAGCTTGCAGGGCAGAGGTGATCGTGCTTCTCCAGGAAAAGATCTCTTGTACAGAAGCAAAAATGAGACAGGCCTAGTCACGTTGTGTTGACTGATGAGTGAAAAGAGTTGGGAGAGGAAGATGATGCCGAGAGCTTTATGCCACATCATTGCCCCCACCCAGCTCAGCAAGGGCACGTTTCCCATTTCTTGCATTTTACAGTAACCTTAAAAGTGAACTACACGATGCTGCCCTTGATGGATGCCCTTTACCAGAAGCAGCAACATTTACCCACCAAGGACACAGAGCAAAACGAACCAATGCCTTTAGTTCTTCCTGCAGTGTTCTCCCCAGATCTCTCCAGCACTGGAGGAGATTATTAATTCAGTGTGAGCACAGAAAAGCTCAGAATCCCAGATCTACTGCACCACAAAACCCAGACAACTCTGAGACCACCGGGGTGGCTTTCGCTGGATAGGAGGCCTGCCAGAGAGGGAACACAGGCTGCTGCTGAATGAGGGTATTTTCAATGCCTTTATGAAGCTTCATGTTGCTTTTACTTCCCTTCAATGCCTCAAGCTAAAGAATAAGTAAGGAATTACTTGGCCCTACACAAAGACAGACATTTCAATACCATATAAAGAGTGGCAGCTAAGAGAGGAACCCAGTCTTTTGTTCCTTACTGTAGACCATGGGATTACTTGCCTTACTATCTGGTCTTTGAGTAATACTTCAGGTAACTGTCTTTTGTGGTTGTTTTGCCCTGAAATTATCTCTACTCGTGGAATCAGTTTGATGCTGTACCACAAAAAGTGTCACACAGCCAACTGGATCTGTCCTCTAGAATATGGAGAGTCTGAATGTGGTGTATGAACGTGGCAAACACTATGAACTGTCTGTCAAACCTCATCAATCACGTTTGTCATGAAAATATTTTAATAATTTTTAGATCTTTCCCTGAGTCAGCTGTAGGAATGAGCAGGATCAAATTTATTCCAGACAGAAATCCTATTTAGCAGCATCGAGTTAATTGAGCTTTGTGACACCTCAGGTGATGGAGAAATCTTGCTGATCAAGCTATTATATGATACAGGCATTACATGAAACAGCAGCTGGCTTCTCAGGTCCAGGAAGATCTGCTGACCAGATCTCCAGCCTGGCCCTTCCCAGCCCTGTGAACATCTCTATGTTTCAGAGAACCCTGGGTTATGAGCTGGAGTGCAAGGCTGGACCACGGCTGTGCTCTGTCACAGCTACCGATCCGCTATTCCAGAAGCTAGCACTGGGAATGAAGTCCAGACACTCAAATGGCTCTGCAGGAACAGCCGCCACTTACAGGATGCTGTCTAGCTGTGAGGGGTAGTTTCAGTCCCTGCTGAGTGCTCACTGGAGCTCGTATGCCAGGGAACAGAGTCTGAGACCTGTGAGATGGCTATGCCCGTGCTATCTGTAAAGCCAGGTTTTTACTGGCTTTTTTTCCACATGAAAGCAACCACCTGCTTAGAGACCCAGTCTGGCCAAGGAAACAGCGCAGATGCATTCACACGGCACGCGAAAGACCACGTTATTTGAAAACAAGGTGTCCTGTAGAGCATCAAACCAAAATATTATGACAGCTCTACATCATAATGAAAAGAAGTTATTTTATCAAATTAAATACAATAGGACTCCATCATCTACAGCATCCTGAAAGTCTGCAGTGCTAATTGTGCAATCTGCTACCACTCCTGTGGCTCTGTGGAACATGCTGTCTCCTCTCCTCAAGGCTGAAAGCATCCCTCTCCATCAAAGAGGGATTTATTACCAGCCACGATGACTTTAGAAAGAGTAGAGACAGCAAATGTTTACATTTTAGAAAGAAAAACAGACTGAAAGGTGAAATACCTGTAAATATGCCTCCAACAATGGCACAAACTCCCGTGAGAAAATGTGTAAAGGACCTAGAATGAGGAAAACAATTTGAACAAGCAGCATGAACTCAGGTACCAGTATGTCAGCTGAATAGTGAGTAACTAAGAAACACCGATGGATAATTATCACAACGTTCATCACAGCACCCAAGTATGGATTATAGAAATATGAGCAGCTGCCAATTAACAGGTATGACAATGAATTAACCCCTGCTGGCTCCAGGATGGAGTCTGTCTCTGATGCTTTTACTGAGCAGCATTGAGTAGCATTAGAGCAGCGCGCTGGGATGGGCTCAGTGGCAACATTAGGAGCCAAGTACTGAACAAAAAAAAAAGACTGAATTTGAATCCAAATAAACCAAAAGGATGGAATTTGAATCCCTAAGATTCCACCCACTCCCTGCCCAGACAGAATGCACAGCAAGTTGCTGTTAATACAAAAACTAAATGTCTAAGCACGTGTTTTAAGGTATAGACACAGGTTGTGCCTTATTATGGTCCTAAAAGATAAGACAGCTCCAGCCCCTTCCACTCCCCTGCAGTTAAAGGCCTGTGATTAACAGGGGAAAGAGGAAGAGGTTCCACGCTGACTACCACGTGCAGAAAAGCTATAGAATGTGCAGAGTAAGCGACCAGGCTGGATCAGTGTGGGTGCTGCTGTAGGTGCTGGTAAGGTGGGTATGCTACATAAATCTGGTCTTCCCATTATAAAAGACTTTGAGGAAATTAGTCTGAACCAAGAACCATGGTAAGACTACTGCTCGCTGCAGCAATCTCCTTCCCCATCTTGATAGTGGATGAAAACACTTCAGGTAGTATCAGAAACACCCCAATGCCTCTCAGATGTTCTCATGGAGAGGAAGGCCATCTGGGAGTGTCTCCTCTTCTCCAGTGCTTAGAAAGGGGCTTAGACGCTTTCAGGCATCTGCGCTGTGGTGTGTAAGGAAGGATGGAGTTTTAAGCTATGCAAAGTGACAAAATCAATGGAGGGTAAATGAAACAGATTGAAATGTTTCTTACCTGTGCTTCTCTGTCAGCTTCACCATCATGGGTGAAAGTTCATATAGCACAAATACCCCGGGCAGACCCTGGTCTCCCAGTAGCCCATTGGCTATCTTCTCATGTCGTGTAACTGAAAACTGGTTAGTCCTTACCACCTAGCAGGAAACAAACACAGTAAATGCTCTTTTGTTAACGAGGAACCAGAAAAGCAGTAGCCCTAAAGCATGAGTTGAGTGAACCATATCAATGTGGCCCTGCCCACTCACTCGCAGGGGCCTGACCAGTGGCTACAAAGGGTCACAGAAAGCACCATCAGGATCAAGTTTAGCTTTACTACAGCCTATCAGTTAAAGCCTGAGCTAGCCTAAGGAATGAGTGATGGATCTGTCCCCAGGCTGGACTCTTTTGGTCTCAGCTGGCAAGTAATGTCCTAAGCTGTCCCTCTCGACCTCAGCTCAAAGTCCACGTCATCCTTTACCACAATGCAGTCCTCCTCAGCAGGCTTCAGGAGACAGCACCAAAGTGACAAAGCCAGATATAGTCAAGAGGGAGAAAAAAAAGAAAAAAAAAATCTTGTTATGATTGCAAGGGTATGTGGGACACACCACAGAGTGGCAGGAGTTTGGGTGAAGAGCCTGAGGTGACAAGGGTTCCTGCTGCTGTAGGGTCTGCACAGTGTGTTATGAAACCATGTAGCACAAGGGAGGCAAATTCTGGTGTCGTTTCATCCACAGGTAGATCAGTCTGAAACAAGCTGCAGAACCACGCTTGGGTTTCACCTCAAAGGAAATGGGCTTAAGTTGCACCAGGGGAAGTTTATTTGGACATTGGGAAAAATTTCTATAGTGAAAGAGGGGTGAGGCATTGGTACGGGCTGCCCAGGGAGGTGGCGGAGTCACCATCCCTGGAGGGGTTCAAAAAAACATGTAGACATGGCACTTCAGGACATGGTTTAGTGGTCATGATAACACTGGGTAGATGGTTGGACTTGATGGTCTTAGAGGTCTTTTCCAACCTTAATGATCCTACAAGACTGGTCTGGTGTTAAAGTGAAGCTGGGCATGGACCACTCACGCAGTGTGGAAGAGACAGAACCAAAACCTGGGAGACAGCTAGGGAGCTAAGCGGTCTTGAACGTGAACGTTCACAGAGGCACCAGGGCACACGGCACCTGTCTCTTCCTCAGAGGGTTAGGGAAGGACACTAGGTAGCACCGGTGGTGAAGTCACAGAATTTCCTAGACTGGGAAAAGACCTTTAAGATCATCCAGTCCAGTCATTAACCCAACACTGAGAAGACCTTCACTGGACCATATCCCTCAGCACTACGTCTACATCTCTTAAATGCCTCCAGCGATGGGGACTCCACCAGTGCCCTGGGCAAGCTGTTGCAGTGCCCGAGAACCTGTTTGGTACAGAAATTCTGCCTCACATCCAATCTAAACTTCCCTTGGTGCAGCTTCAGGCCATTTCCACTTGTTGTATCACTTGTTCCTTGGGAGAAGAGACCAACCTCCACCTCTCCACAACCTCCTTTCAGGGAGCTGTAGAGAGGGGGGTTTCCCCTCAGCCTCCTTTTCTCCAAGCTAAACATCCCCAACCCTCTCAGCCGCTCCTCCTAAGACGTGTTGTGCTTAAGTCTGTACAACAGCAGAGCTGCTGCCTCTGCTGGCATTTTCTTTGCAAAAGCAACCAAAGAGCTGACATCATCTGCTGCCCTAAGACTATGGGGTCCAAAATAATGGTAACTGCCAGGCCTGGTTTTTAAGAAGTTCTCTGTAGCTTCTGAGATCCTGCTTGCAGAATGCTTCCAAATGAAAGAAAGAAATCACAGTTCTTTCTGCTCCCTCAGGCTGGTTTCAGGAAAGAGCAGAAGTTTCGCTCCGTTCTCGGGACCTTCTCCTCACCTCAGTATCACTTCCTGTCCCAAAAGTAGGACACATTCTGAAAGCAGGGCTGGAAAGCCATGGCTGAAAGCCATGTTCTTTTGGAGGCTAAGGGAGTTTTTAAACTGGAGACAAGCTGATCTTGGGTTATTCTCCATAGAACATTTTCAGGATCTCCTTGCTGCTCTGACATCTCCTGAGCAGGCACTGTGAGGGATTCATGAGGGAACATGATGAAAATGGTGTGGCCACTGATCCAGGTGGGATGGAGGAGGCTGAAATCTGCTTCGTTGCTGCTGCAACATTAGAGATAACACTACACCCTAGAAACTGATTCTTGCTGGGATAGGGATATGAAGGAAGTCAAACCGATTGTGTTGCCTCCTCCCAAAGTCAGTTATGGTCAGCGTCACAATAGGAGGGGAAAGTATGAAGGCTGTCACTTGCCAAAGCAGCGGGGAAAAAAAAGGTACTTACTTCACCATCTACTTTCATATATACCGTGGGGACCACTTTGACAAAATACTGAAACATCATGGAAGCTGTAGGCAAAGACAGAGCGACACGGTTAATAACCAGGGAAGAGCTGGAAAGCTTAACTGACACAAACTGGTTTCGTTCAACTTGTCAGGGAGCATCTTTCTGCACATCAGCTACTGGAGGTTTTCAAGGGCAGTAAACAAAGTCTGACATGAGTCTTCCTTTTGCCAAAGTGAATATCAACCAAAACCACCAGCATTTGGGCCTTGACTAAAAGGAAAGCTTTCTACAGACCAGTTATCTTGCTATAGTTTCACCAGCACAACTTCTTGAAAATTCTTATTCTAGCACGTGGAAATTTTTCTCTTTAGCAGCATAGCCCAAAGAAAACATACTCGACTCTAAAGGAGTATGCTGCATCTACTTCAGTTAACACCACAGCTAATTCTTGTAGAAGCACAGGCTTTATGATATCAGGAAATGAAAAGGAAGATCTGGATCAGTGAAGAAAAAAGCAGGGAACTCCTTCTGCTGCCTCAGACCAGCCTGTTCCTTCGGTAACGGAAGGCAGGAGTCACTTTGAAAACATATTTTCTATTGAATTCCCTAGAGGAGAAAATTATTCATCCATTTCTACAGAAGAAGTAATTCTCATACATAATATCTTCAACTGGTCTACAATAAACATTAATTTGACCTGCAATCTACTTCTCCCACTTCTTTTCCAGAGCACATCTTCAGTCACAATTCCTCAAGAATTTGCCAACTCATTTTCCAAGGCCCAGGATGGAAAACTGCAGCCTACAGAGAGAATTTTAACCATCCAGCTACGAGCCCCCTCTCAGGGGGTTTGCTACTCCACTGAAAAAACTAGAGCATCACAACCATAGCGAGCATTATGACACTTTCTCATTTTTTCTGCAATTTATTTTAAGCGCCATCCTTTGATTTGAGTGCAAGAATTAAAATTGCTGGTGGGAAAATACAAAGTACAGCTTCAGATAGGATTAACTTCCTTCTCCAAGCCTTATTGTCTAACAAGCACCCCAAGTACCTGCAAGGACAAACTTTGCAGACTTCAGTGGACCTAAGAAACTAACTAATCTCTGCAGTGGCATGCAAAGTCTGGATTTTTCATGGCAAATGCACACAAGCAGGCTCGTGTCAATAAACCAAGATTCTAATTTGAGCAGCAGTAGCAGGAAGAGAGAATTGCCTTTCCTTTTCAAGCCATCAGACTGGAGCCATCTAGAAAAGATGTGTGATAATTCAGCTTCGCTGCTGCTGTTGGGTAGATCAAGGTCAGGCAGACACCACAGTGCACTGGCAACTATCAATTAAGACTTTTTTTCTGTATCCTGCATTTTCTGCTTATCTGATACTGCATGCAGTGTCTAGACAGGGCTCTCCCTGAACTACACCTGATGTGTTTGATAAAGATGTGCTGTACCTGCTGCTGTGCATCTACGAACACTGAAAAGAGCTATCTTTCAGAAAGGCCACAGAATCAAAACACACTGGCACATTTGTTCCAGAGAGAACACAAGGTGGAGGAGTCCACGTTTTACCCAATGTTGTCAGGATTCTTGTTGAAGACTGGGAACTTTCCTGCTCTTCTCCTCTAACACTTATTAATACAGACACTTAGAAAGGGATTTCTCTCAGCTGACTTTTACCTTGCTGTGCAGTGACGTCCGTCCCATCCAGAGGGTTCACAATGCCTGGATAATCCCTTCCAAAGGAGAGATGTTTGATATAGTGCGTCATATTGATCTGAAATGGAAATGCTAGTAACTCAAACACCTGCACAGCATTCAAGGGGCAAGGTAAGGGGCCTAAAGTTAATTTGTACATTTTTCTGAGTGTGGCTCTGGAACAGCAACAGGCCCTCCCTTACTCTGCATCTCCCAACTGTAAACTCCAAAGCTCTCGCTCATCTTTTATTCCTTGGAGATTCCAAGATGTGGAACTTCTCCTTTTCCTGTTTGGAATCCCCAGACCCCAGTGCCCTTCTCTCCCACCTACAGAGCAGGGTCTCCCACCCACTCCTCTCCCTGCCATAGCAGCACCTGCTGTCAGCTGCCTTCCTGGCATAGGTGTGGGTATCACCCACTCTCCTCCCAGCACAAGGTTAAACTCCAACAGAAACAAAAGCAGTTGGGAAAATGTCAGCCTTAGAAAACTGGGAAGTACAGATTAAGGAGCAAGGCAGTCTCCAGAAGAGGGCAGCCATCTTGCAAGCGACATGGCAGACATCCCAGAACAGACTTCAGAACCCTGTATGGAAGCAGGCCCCTGGTTCTGCACTGACTCGTAAAGCCAAATCCGTCTGGGAAAGGTACAGCAGGATCTCAGGGTGGCAAAGGCAGGGATATCCGGAAGGAAAAGAGATGAAGAGAACTAGAATGTTATTTTGGGAACACTTACGTTATCAAGTCCGAAGCTCTGCAGATCGTGAACTGTAATAGAAAAATAGTTTAACAATACAGTTCAGACTGTGAGAACAAACATAGCCATTTATTTTAGACTGTTTATAAGGGAGCTCTTCTCTCATTTCCATCACGATCTAAAATGGCAAGAAAATCACCTGGGTTTCTCTTGCTTGCAGCAGGGCATGTGACAGATAAAGCTGCTGCAATTCCCTTCCTGACATAGACTAGGCACTGCTGGAGGGAAGGAAAGTAACTTCAGTTTGGGGTTACTTCAGACTAGGTATTCCAGTCCTCACCCAGATGTATTCTTAATCTAGGGCAAAAGATCCCAGGGGCAAGTAAGGAAAACAACTCTGTTATCTCAGTCACCACCTGATACACGTAGCTCCTCTAACCACCATAAAACACAGAGGCACAACAGAGCTAGACTAACAACTGAGTACAGCACGTGCCTCGATATCACCTTAATATCACGTGCAAGCACCCTGAAGAAACCACCAGTCTCTGCAACTCTAAGCACTCTGCCCATCAGCCTCGTTACTGCTGCCCGAGGACACACGGGGACACGTCTTTGCAGGGATGCCCGAGCAGCGTATTGAAACCCACTGGTGGGTGACTCTCACCAGTGCCAGGATTTGGGGAATTTGGCCTGTCCTCTCTCTGCCCTTCCTGCAGTATGATGATGTCAGCAGCATCACGCACCCCCAGGAGGGATCTAGCAAAGATACAGGCAATGGGAGGCAATGGATATCTTTTGGTTGGCTACTTAAATGACTTTATGCAGTGCCAGAAGCTTCAGCTTCAGGATGAAAATACAACTTACAACTCAATTTCAGTCTGGTTCCTACCAAGTTTATCCAAAATCACACAATCATCTGAAAGTAGCCAGAGGTTGTGGTGCATTTTAACAGGTAAATTCAAGCTCGGGAAGCCAGACTCACCTTTCACCTTAGCAAAGAAAAACAGACTTCATAAATCATGGGTTATTTTATGAGCTGACAAAGTCAGATCACCAAGTGCTGCTCCATTATTAACAAAGATTAGGAATGCTGCTTCCCTGAAGCATTTCTGATAGGCAGCCCAGCAAAAGACAGACTGGAACTAGCCTCTCCTTTCTTAATATGAGTGTGCTGTGAGCATTTATTTTTTGTCCCATTAACATCTTTCAGTAAAATACCAGGAGCTTTACTTGTATTTATATAAACTCCTTCCTAAACCCAAAAGATAGACATGCAAAAGAGAAGGGACAATCAGAAAGAGAAATGCTAAGCCTAAACTATACTTCTAACACTCTGATTTAGGGAGAAGCCCTTGCCATTTCACAGTTAAGATGTTCAATGCTCAGAAACTAAGGATGCAGTCACTGGAATTAAGGCAATGGTTCTGCACTACAGACAGCTCAGAGCTGCACAGCCTTCAGCTATTCCTGCTGCTGTCTCCGACAAGCCTGCAGACCTATCGCTGCCACTAGAACAGTGGTTTGTGTGCCCATGCTGAACAACTGGATCAAAGAACTCACTTGGCTTTACAAGAGAAAATCATACTCGAAATTTGGAAATAGATGTGAAATGGTGGCCAGGGAAAGAAAAGGAGAAATGGCCTCTGGCCTGTGCTGTGCTGGTTTTCTTAATGATGGCCAGCAACACCCTGTTTCATGTCACAGTATTATTTTGCTGTTATGTCAAGAGTTGAGTGGCTTAGCTGTCAGTGAAGTGTTAAGTCACACTGCCTTTTGTGCAGACACCAGCCCACTAACCTTCAGGTAATTACAAAGCTCTGCAGAGATCCTGGCACTGGTGGATCTGCATTTAAACTGGACCTACCACCAAGAAATAAAACAGTATCTGTCCACCCATCTTTTTATTGATGGCTCATTCATCCTGTCCCACCCTCCATGAGCCACACCAGAGAGTGTGACAGGCTGAAATGCAAGTACTGCTTGATGTCAGGCTATTTGTCCAGCCAGAGCAGCTCCAAAGTAAGGTTAATCCCCAGCTGCCTGAAGACTTGTGCTGGCGCAGCACAGAGACGCTTAGGGAGGGACAGGGATGCTCCTCCTGGTAGCTGTGCTCCTAGGCAGGATTATGGCTTTATCAGCTCTGACAGTCACATTCGTTAGCATGTGAAGTGGGAGCTAAATACTCCTAAATAAATAAACTAAATAAGGCCAAGGAATCTTAAGGTAACAGCACAGTACCAAAGCAATTCAAGGTTAGTCCTTAACTATCTTGTTATGCGAGGCTTACTTAGTGCACCAGCCATCTGAACAGTCATGGCTATCCAGAACAAAACTTCCCCTCTGCTATGCCTTCCACAGATAAAACACCAATTACTTCATTTTTATACAACTCCTCTCCAATAAATGCTTTACAATTCTGCCAAAAAGCACGATTTATATGTCCAGTTTCTAAAATAGTCCTCCACAGGTTCATTTCTCTCTGATCACTGAGGATTGTGCTCAGCACATGTGTGTATGTACTCCAGGTTGCAGATGAAGGTTTAGTTAGCTTCACATAAAACAGACTATTTGGCCTCCTTAGAGAAGAAACAGAATGAGGAAACAGGAAAGATCCTAAGATCCTGCCAACCAGGACTAGAGATGGTTATCTCTGAAGAAACAAACACATTCCTTCTTTTCCATCACTGCAGCTAAGTGCCTAGCTAGGTAAAATAAAGAGACCTGTAAAATATCTTAAGTTTGTTAAGAAGTCTGTTTGGTCTTATATAGCCTGGGTTTCTTCACTGTTTTAGCAACACGTTTTCAAGAACTACTCTCTGAAGAATTCTCCCCATCTTGCATTTCTGACCTGAACAACCACACAGCCTCCTTAGACTCCAAAATTCAGTCCTTTACCTGGAAAACAGGGTTAACAGCACTTCTGGCCACTCAGAACTCTGGCAATAAACACTCTGACACTGCAGGAAACTCAGGACACAGCTACTCAAGCACATTGCTCCATAGGGAGCTAGGACACCAATTTTCAAGCTGGGGATGAACTCTCTTACAGCAGCACAGTGACAGGAAGGTGATGAACAGCATAAGGATGCATTGTGAAGAGGGGACTGAGGCAGGGGGGAAACAGTGAAAATGCTGCAGTGAGGGAAGGGAGTGAGCAAAGACCCTGAGCCCTCTACCTGATGTTTCTGAATTGAAATGTCACTTTTTAACCTGTGATGACCATGATTACCCTTAAAAAAACCCCAATGTTTTACAAACCCTCAGAAAGCCCCCTACTGAATATTCTGAGACTAAATTAGCAGGCTTGGTGCATGAAATTCTCCAGCCTGTTCTACAAATGAAATTAAATTTTGAGACAATTACTCCACCTGACTTCAAAAGGCAGAAGTCTCTCCAACCTGTCATCGTATCCTCCTCAATTAAATTATCTGCACAGAGCAACTAATAATTTGCCAGTATCTCCAGCACCGATACATTAAAATCATTTTAAGACAAAGATTCACAACCTTTGCCATGTGGTGACCTCATTTACCACAGAAGAATGAGCAGAGATAGCTCTCCTTTTGGCTTTCAGGTAATCATCTCAAATCCCATCCTAGATCAACACCTCCTCCCAGAGGAGATTTATGGGCACAGAAAATGATAGAAACTACATTAGTTCTGTAGTAAAACAGGTTGGGTTTTTTGGGGGGGAGGGGGGAAATAAAAGGATACAGCAACACTTACTCTCAACAGCGTGCACTGCAAAAAATGAGCAGAGTAGGAGAGAAAAGAGAAATATTCAGATCCTTACAATGCAAAGACACAAAGATTATTCAGATAAAGCAGCATTTAAAACTTGTACCGGAAAGGGGAGGAGGAACAGCTTCGCTGGTGTGCTTTCTGGGCCATATAAATGACTCCCTAGCTAGCCAAAGGGCTGATACATGGAGAAGCAATCATTTGAAGCATAACAGAGAAACAAAAATGCAGGAATTAATCACTAAAAGGAAAAATGCAGTGGGATGTCCACATATGTTAAGTGAGCTCTGAAGCAGTGTGCCAGGTAACGATGTTGGTTGTATTTAGATTCTTCTTCAGTCTTAAGGCAATAGAAAGGTCATTTTGGAAGCAACCAAAGCTATCCAGAAGTGCACTCGAGATTTACATTCACAACACAGTAACATTCCAAGCTGGGTAACATGTTTTTGTCCTTGCTCAGTCCCGTGCTTCTTTCACACAGAAGGTAGCAAACCATGAGGTTGTTTTTGTTTGTTCTGTTGCAAGATCCAAACAAAGGTGAGTACCTGGAAGGACACGGGGCAGGGGAAGTGCCTGTTTGGATGGTGTACCTCAAAGGAGGCTGAGTAACCTTTACTGTGCATTTGGAAAGACTGTTAATGTATATTCAACACTGTGATGGAGTAACCAGTAACTGTCAGACTCAGATGTCACTCTCCTCAGAGACAGACCTCCGAGTCCTTCACACAGCAGCTTGGATCCACCCGGACACATGCTCCATTCCCTGGTGGTGCTGCTTCAACCACATGTTTTTTTGGTATGGAGAAGCTAGGGGAGCCTCCAGATGGCTGCTTGACAAAGGTTAGGCATTCCCAACAACTGCTATGACCTGAGCTTTGACGGATTATGGTCTAGTGACAAATGGAACGTCATGCTCCTGGGCTCTACAACACACCTCATCTACCTTGAAAACAGTTTGTCCATCTGCACAGAATTGGGCGAGACCCGTTGTCCTGCAGCAGCAAGACAACCAAGCTCTGAAAGATCACCAGCATAGAAAGAAAAGTCCTTAGCAATGCTGAGGATGAAAGAAGCAGCTCAGTCTCCAGTATCCAGTTTGGGGATGAAAACCATTAATCCCTTGGCAGACACTACTTTGGGACAGAAGTGAGCACAAGCTCTCACAAACACCCTCTATGGAAGGAATATTGTACAGGTAATCAATCAGATGATTTGGATCTCCTCACACTGAAACAGTATCCTTAAGTGATGGAGATTGAGTCTCACACTATTTTTTTTTCAAGAATATTGGTGGACAGGAGAAGAGCTCAGATGAGGAGCTGGTATCTGTGTAAGACGTGTGCCGTAGTAACAGCCCTGCAGCTAGCAGGGCTCCAGGGAAGGAGCAGAGAAAGAGGCTGCAGTCTCTGCAGAAGAAGTGTCACTTGCTCTTGGTTGCCACTGAGAAGATGCCAAGGGACCTAAAAAATGACAGCCAGTCTTCAGGAAAAAGACTGTCCGTTTGCAATTCAGCATTCAGAACATTAAAATGTATGTAAAATAGGAGAGGCTATTAGAGCTCATCCACAGTGTCCAAGAATGCCTTCAAATGGGTTCTGGCTGTCAAACAAATCGCTAATAAACAAACCCTCCCTTAGGCAGATCATTAATGAAGATGTACAAGTGAATTTGTGCTCTTAGAGAGCTAACAAAGCCCTGCACATTTCTAAGCAAAGCTTGGTGGCTCTGAGTGGGCAGCTCCTTTTCCAAAAACACTGTTGTCTTAAAGAGCAGCTTGTTTGTTTGGTTTTTTTTTTCTTCCACAATCATCACCACAAATCAAGAGGAAAATGAACGGTTATCACAAAACCAGTGTTTTCAGAGGTAACTTTGTGCTTCCAGTTGACCACGTAGCGTGTAAGAAACCCACAAAATTGGGCCCACAAACAGAACGGTTTCACCCCCAGAAACCATCAGGGTCATTGAGAGTGTATCTTTAGGACAGAGGATGTCCTGAATGTTGCCATCAGCATCAGTTTCTTTTCTAGGCAATCGAAGGCATCTAGTGATAGATTTTAAGGAACCCTGAAAAGCTCTCTGGCTTTTCAGCTCAGTAGGCACAATGGGCAATGTCTTCCCTGAAAACACAGCGGCGACGGCACCTCAGCAAGAGGATGGTCCGAAGATAACTGAAAGGATGAGTGACAAGATTCAGCTTTCCCTGGACTGGAAGGAATATGGCAAGGAATAAGGAAGTGACAGAAAGATCATCTCTCTCCTACAGAACCTACCACTAATGACTCTCCTGCACACTGGAAATTTGCTGCCAATCACTGCAGCTGAAGCAGGAGATGGCAGCTACTGTACACACAAGGACAGAAATGGCAGCAGTGCCTGAACCACAAGCCTCAGGAGGTTAAAAAGCCAGATCATTCAATCATTCTTCTCTCTGAGACAACAGGAAAAGAGAGAAGGTGAGAACTGCTGCTGTTGCAAAAAAAACCCCAAACAGCTATGATATCCAGAGTCACAAAGAGGCAAAGCTGGTGCTGGAAGCTGTCCTTAGAGAGGCACCAGTGAAAGAGGGAACTTCACCAAAACCTGCAGCGCCCTGCACAAACCAAATCTCAGTTCAGGATTCAAAGCCTCTGGAGGAGACGAGAGTGGAGCGAGCCCAATCTCAGCTAGTACCAAATCAATAAGCAGGGCTTGAGACTGAGCTGCTTGGAGCAGAAGACTGTAAACATCAATAATGTTTGACTCCGGCTTTCCCTTGAGGCAGGAGAGCCAGGGCTGCTAGTTGCAGTGCCAAAGTCTGCTGGGAAGTGGTTTGAGTCCTCCTGACAATCTCCTCCCAACCACCTTGAGGTTTCTCAGTGCAACTGGACCATAGATATGCTGAGGCACAGGACAAGACCATTTGCAGCCAGTATGACATTCAGGAGTTGGGGGTCCTTGTATCATAGAATCACAAAATACATTGGGTTGGAAGGGACCTCTGAAGGTCATCTAGTGCCACCCCCCTGCTGAGAGCAGGGACATCTCCAACTAGGGCAGGCTGCTCAGAGCCTCACCAAGCCCGGCCTCGAATGTCTCCAGGGATGGGGCCTCCACCACCTCTCTGGGCAACCTGCTCCACTGATCTGTGCCCCTCCTATTCAAGAGCTTTTTCCCAGTGTCTACCCTAAATCTGCCCTCTTGCAATTTAAAGCCATTGCCCCTTGCCCTGTTTTATGGCACTGAAGATGGAGCATCACAGTGCAGGTTTAAAGTGACCAGTTCTCAATGCTTCCAATCACTTGGGATGAAAATCAGCATCACTGCTTGCTTCAAAGCTAATTCCCAATAACCCAAGTCCACCACTAAGCCATATCCCCAAGCACCACATCTAGATGGCTTCTAAACCCCTCCAGGGATGGGGACTCACCCCCCTCCCTGGGCAGCCTATTCCAATGCCTGACAACCCTTGCAGTGACAAAAATTTTCCTCCTGTCCAGTTTAAACCTCCCCTGGTGCAGATTCAGGCCATTCCCTCTTGTTCTGTTCACCAGTTACTTGTGAGAAGAGACCAGCGCCTACCTCTCTACAACCTCCTTTCAGGGACCTATCAAGAGGAAGAAGGTCTCCCCTCAGCCTCTGTCAGACTAAACAGCCCCAGCTCCCTCAGCCTCTCCTCATAAGACTTGCTCTCCAGGCCCTTCACCAGCTTTGTTGTCCTTCTCTGAACTTGCTCCAGAACTTCTATGTCTTTCTTGTACTGAGGTGCCCAAAACTGAACCCAGTACTTGAAGTGTGGCCTCACCAGTGCCACGTACAGAGGGACAATCACCTCCCTGGTTCTGCTGGCCACACCATTCCTGATCCAGGCCAGGATGCCCTCCTTGGCCACCTGGGCTCACTGCTGGCTCATGTTCAGCCGGGTGTCCACCAGCACCCCCAGCTCCTTTTCCACCAGG
>JANHGN010001684.1:0-55211 GCA_024605025.1 Megaceryle maxima
GCGCGTCGGGGCAGTGCGGGGGGGCGCCCCCCCCCCCGCCCCCCGGGGGGGAACAACTGGCTCCGGGGCGACGGGGCGCGGGGGGGGGGCCCTGGGGCCGCCGCCCCGCCCCGCCGTACCGAGCCGCGGCGGAGCCGAGCGGAGCCGGCGCGGCCCCGCGGAGGGCGACGGCACCGCGGAGCATGGGGCCAGGCGGGCGGCGGGCAGCAGCGGGGCTCTCGGTGTCGGAGTGAGCGCGGGAGACGCCGGCGGAGCGCTGTCCTTCCCGCCGCCGCCTCCGCCCCTCCTAGGGAGAGACCTTGCGCGGTACTGCCCGCCCGGCCCGGCTCGGCTCGGATGCCGCCATGGGGAGCCGCTTCTCCAGCATCCCCGCGCTGCCCCGCGGCGGCCAGGGCCGCCTGCACCGCGCCCGCCACCACCACCTCAAAGGTACGGCTCGGCCGGCACCCCTAGCAGGACGGGCACCCCTGGTACACCGGGAACCCCGACATTCCCGGCAAGACGGGTACCCCCGGCAGGTCGAGGCATCTGCGGTACACCGGGGCACCCAGACAGCTCGGAGTGGGATGGGTGCTCTGAGCACCCCGAGGTGGGTTGGGCACTAAGGCAGGGCACAAACCCCAAAATCCCTAGGCACTCATAGCACCCGATACCAGACAGACATCCCAGGCACCTTGGGATAGGCTGGGCTCCCTGGGCACCCTACGGTGGCATGGCTTCATGTCTGATACACCATGGTTTCTGGCAATGTGGGCCCCCCTGCCTTGCTCCCAGCCCTTCTTCCCCAATAGGGCCCTATGGGTGGCTGATCAGTCCACAGGTGTTCCTGGGCAATGGCACCCTAGGAAAGCAAGGAACAACATGTTGGAGGAGTTGGACCATCAGAGAGTCCTCAGGTGTTTCTCCATGAATGAAGGCTTTGCCTTGGCATTTTCTGGATGCTCTCAGACTGTGTCTGTGCATGGGACTGTCGGTCCTGTTTGGAGGAGCGCGGGGGGTGATTTGGGGCTCCTTGTCCAGCTTACGTGGTTATTGCTTATGTGAGTATTCTGTTCCTCATAAGGATGAAACCCCTTTTCTGACATCCTGGGGCACTGTTGGGACTAAATTGGACGAGGATGACTTCTGTAAGGTGAGCAGGAGAGACTGCCAAAAGTCTCCTCTGTCCCTGCCCTCTTTTGCCTCTTTCTTCTCCTGTAAGCTGTGAGGGTGGTAGTAGAAAATATCCCATTATTTTTGAAAAGGGTTTCCTTGGGCAGCAGTACACTACCTGGGTACCTCTTCACTAAGCACATTTTCACAGCCAAAGGCACTGAATGATGGGGGTAGAGGAGGTCATACAACTCTCTAAATGAGGAATGAGGGAAGGTGCTGCTCCCACAGCCATTTCAGATGATCAAAACTTGTTGCACCTTCCTCAGGTGTGTTACAGAATTTTCAGTCACCAGCATGGAAAATAGAAATGTTGCAGTTCACCCTCATTTTTGCTGAGCTTTCGGATACTTTTTTTGCATGGTCCGAGGGAGTGGAAATGGTTAATGATGCGCTGGGCAACCGGTTGCTATACTGAAGGATTTTCTGAAACTTGCATTATTTTTCTGTTACATGTCTCTGCTCCCTTCCTCTGTACTTGGACGATGCGGAACTGTTGTGTGAACTGAAGGTGAATATATGATGGCTTTTCTAATGGCCATTAGAGGAGACGTTAGGAATGTTTACTGCTCTGTCATGAACAAAGTCAAGTCAGAAACAGCCCTGACAATGGCTGTGCTTAAAATTAGACTTTCAAGGAGGGGGATGCTGAACCCTAAACAGTGAATTGTCATCCTCTATCAATTCAAACATGAAGGCACACTTGATGCTGTAGTAGTTGGTATGTAATTATAAACTGCCAGGGAGGATTTGTCTCTTAAGAATCATGCTGTCAGCTGGAAATCTTTCTGGAGCAACCTTAAGCAGATAAGAATTTATGAACTGGAGTCAGAAGGGATGCTGCCACTTAATCCATTATCAGTGACTTATGTGAGATTTTGACGATGCTCTTCTGTATGAATCACCTGATTTTCAGGACTGGGCTGGTGTGGGGGGTACAGAATGTGTGTTAATGGAACTTTCTTTCTTTCTTTCTTTCTTTCTTTCTTTCTTTCTTTCTTTCTTTCTTTCTTTCTTTCTTTCTTTCTTTCATTTCCATTTTGATTAAATTTCTACCTGTGCTGATGCAGCAAGCAGAAAGATTCTCAAGACTGTATGTAATGTAGCAGAGCACTGACATAATTTTGATTTGCAGTAAAGAGTTAACAAGGCATTGCCTTTATTGTTAAAAACAAGCAACTGCCAGGGACAATATGTGCCTTTTCTGTCTTTTTTTTGAAACCAGACTGCCTCAGGTCCTACATTTAAATGCAGAATAAACAAGTCTGATTGCATCTGACAGGTTCCTGTAAAATGGTCTGGAGGCATAGCAGTGAAAGTATGAATGTCACACAGTTTTGTTACATATATGCCATTTAACATTTTCTAATGTGTATTTTAATTGAAAGTCCCCAGATGTTCTTCCCTCAGTGTTGGGCTTAGTGTTAGGGATACTGAACTTTGATCAATTTGGCCACCATCTAGTACTTTCCTTCTGCGACTTCTTCCTCACCTGGTGCCAGGAGTGATTTAGGCTTATCCTTGCTAAAGAAGGCTCATTCTTGCTGTGATTGTATTAAGATTCCCAGGGTGGTCTGGGGACTCTGAAGTGGGTTCCCGAACTTTACAAGTTTTTGTCTGTTACGTAAGAAATAAGTATTCTCTATATAGTAGAGCTGTTGTCCTCATATACTGAAAAATTTTATACCTTTCCATTAGTCCTGCTAAAAATGGTCACCTTTAGTTAAGTAAATCTTCTGAAGATCACGTGATGCTTTTGGTGGTATTGAAGGCACAACACAGAAATATCACTGAAGACTGGCATGGCTGGCAGGATGCTTGCTTTGCTTGCGATGGCCTTGCCTAAGAAGGAAAGCACTCAATTTGATTCTCAGACTTAAGCTGCAGTTTTAAAACTAGGTAGCTGAAATATGCATGTTTTACTGAAGGTGCCTGCAACAGTAAACCTGGAACCCTGGCATGAAGATTGTAGAGTTGCTTTCAGAGTAGGGAAGTACTTCAGAATCCCCTATTTCCAGCCCTTTATGAAGGACTTCATATTGCTGTTCACTAGAAACTGCTAGATGCAAGAACTTTCGAATTAACTATTCCAAAGCAGTGTGCCCTGCCAAGATTGTTAATCCTGATTTTGGTGTCACAGTTGTGGCTGCAGGCTTTGGCCAGTTTAGAGACAGTGATAACTGAAGTCAGTGGAAACAGAAGTCCTTCAGGACCATGGTTTATCAGATGCCACAGTCCTGATATGACTGATAATCTTAAAGTAATGGCTAGTGGTTGGAAGGAGGTTGTCACTTGATGATATCATGATGGGGAGGTTGAGGTGAAATTATTTTCAGCATTCCTGTGAGTATTTCCCTTCCTGTAAGCTAGCTGCAGCTCTTTCTCAGAAGGTGATCCATTGTGTACTTTGTTAATGCTGAGCAAAAGATTGTGATTATCTGGTAACAATCTCCTTGACAATGCAGCCAAATAAACTCCAGGAAATTTTTGCTGTCCACCCTCTCTGAAATGTGGTTTGTGCTAACTGTCTGCTAAGGTGTGTATGGCTGTTTGTTGTGGAACAAAGTGGGAAAATTCCAGCTGTATCTAATGTCCTTAATTCTGTGATGAAAAACATGAACCTTTGCATCAGTGGCTCTCTGTACTGTTTACTAGTGCCAGGGCAGTCTGGCTTGAACTGTTACCACCAAGGAGATTTCTATTATGTCTCAAGACATATATCCCCAGTTCTATCCATCTCCCTACTTCAGGGTTCTTCTGAGATAGTCTATTCAGTCTCCTCTCTTAATTCTCCTTTTTAATCCTGGTGTAGCTCAGTAAATTACCCTCCTTTCCTAGTGTTACATCTTCCAAATCTCTGTAGCTGTTGTATTCCTTCCTTAGCTATTGTTCAGTCTTGCTGGATGTGTTTGACTCTTCCTACTGTGATGTGTGGGCTGTGTACCCTGTTAGGGCTATTGTGTTGTTCCCAGATTTGCTGGTCTAGGATGCTAGGAATGGAGTTTTTCTAGCCCTTGGTCCAGAGATGAGGCATTGGACCTGAATGTCACCCCCCCATGCTCCGTTGGCAAGCAGCTCTTTATCCCCACTTGTGTCTGTGTCCTCAGCTTCAAGAAGGCTTAGCCATTTCTGTGGACAGCAGATCAATATTACATTGTAAAAGCTAAGAAGTATTACTGCCTCCTCTCTTAAATCCTTTCCTCCAGCCTCCTACTCAGGTTTGCTGCTCTTTCCTGAGCCCCATCTTGCATTGGAAGGTAGATTTTCACAGTGAGTGACAGCAAGCGGGATTTCTTCCTGTCAGTTTTCTCACAGGTTAATGCACCTATTTATGCAGAATGGATGTGCTGTATTACAGAGACAGCCTGAGCTAGTCAGAGATCCTCTTTACAGCAGTGGCTGATTACTCATGGGTTATTCTTTATTATTTATATTACACTGGCATCAGGAGATTCCCATTGAGATCTGAGTCATGTTGTGTTGGGTGCTTCCATGGTCCCCTGTATGTACTCTCATTCATGTAGATATCTCTTGCTCACCTGTCTGGGTGATCTCTGTGGGTTGTTGTGGGGTTTGTATCTTCAGAGTATCACACAAAGGAGGCTGTCACCTTGGTGGGACAGTTGTTCTTAGTCCCTTCTTTTGCTAGAAGATCTAAAGTCAGAGTCAGCAGTGGTTTGCTGAAGGGGGTGACTCTGTCTTTCTATCTGGAAGTCCCCAGAAACTGCCTGTTGTGCAGAACTTTACCGAGAAACCAGTGGCTTTGCTGCTTTTCCTGGCTCACAGGGAATATCAGTCATGATTATACAGTCTTTGCTGGCATTTTTGCAGTTGCTGTTTCAAACTTTATATCCCACTGACACATAAATATGTCAGACTTTTTTCTCCTTTCACTGGTATTTTATGAGCTTCTGAAATACATGCAGAAGATAGTAATCGGGCTGGTGTCATCTGGCTGGTGTAGGCATTTCAATAACTGTATGTTGTTGATGGAAAAGACTATCCTGCTGCCAGCTCCATTTTGTGCACTTGCTAGATAAAACTGGGTGGGGAGTAAAAGGATGTCAGCAGCTGATGATCATGTGGATTAGAAGTTGGGGTGCAAGCAGTGTGCTGGGGGGGATGCCAATAGTGATGCTGTGAGATAACCTCAGCTCCCATTGCTGTCATAATTAGTTCTTCTTTGAAGTACTATTTAATTTTCTTCCAGCCTTGGAGAGTCAGAAGTTTCATCATTCAGGGCTTTGAAGGATGCCTTTTGTGTCCAGCACTTCTGCTTTCATTCTGTTCTAGGTTGTGCTTGTTTCCCTCTGACCTATCAGTGTGTCTGAGTTGTAGGTATAAAGTTTTTCTGCCTGAAGTTCTCAGGTTTATATGAAGCTTCTCCCAAGCATGGCATTTTTTCACAACCTATTGAACTTTGATCTATTGTATTTAAACTGCCTAAAACTGCCCAGTGCTCCAAACACAGCATTTTATCGATCTTACTTTTGCTTTCCTATCATCCTTTTCATAAGGTGCTAAAGCCTCTTGGTGGAGCAGCTAATGCTGCAGCTTGTCAGAAATTTCCCAGGAAATCATGTGGTGCTTTGCCAACTGGTGATGCTATGTACTTCTCAAGGGCAAGAAAGTCTACTTTTGAAAACCATCAGGCATCAAAACATCAGGGAGGTGACTGAGCTGAAAAAGTTAGTTGAAGGCTCAGTAGCAGTTAAAGAAAGCAAATGAAATACTAGAAATTATAGGGGAGGTCCAACAGAAGAAAACAGAGGCTATGATTCAGTTGTATAAATCTGAATATTATGTGCAGTTCTGGTTCTTCCCTGTCCACCATCTTAAAAAAAGGTACAGGAAAACTCAAAAAGCTTCAGAGAAGGGCAATAGGGGCAGCCAAAAGTCTGGATTAATTTCATATAAGGAATGATTTAATAAACTAGTTTTCCTAGCTCTGGAAAAAGGGACAACATGGATGGGAAATGACTGGTGTGTAGAGAAGGGTCAGAACTTCACTCTTCACTGTTTTCTTCCAGTGCAAGTATTAAGAGGACTTCACATGAAGGTGACAGATTCCAGCTCCTTTTGAACAAAAGGAGGTTGTAGCCATCTGCAGTGGCTAGTATCTCTGTAAAGTTCATTAGTAGTGGATGTTATGGATGCTGTAATAGGTGGGATATCGGAGGAGGTCATGAAAGAGGAATCCTTTGAATTTACATATTCTGCCACATACAAAGACCACACACTCACTTTGCTCGTATGGACTTCCTAAGGGTGCCTTCTTAAGGCTACACATGATCAGCAGATAAGAAGAATGCTGAAATGAGAACTTAAAACTTCTCCACACCAGTTGCAGGTGGTGCTGGATTGTTGAGACATGGCTGTGATGAATGGAAGGATATCGCCTGCTCTGATGTTGGCTAGTCTATCTGGATCCATCCTTTTTTTCGTGAACGTCCCGCTTGGGTGTTTACAAAGTGGTTCATTGCCATGGTAGCCTCAAAGTCATGTACAGAACATCCAGGTTTTATCTGGGAGACAGTAGGGATTGTGACAAAGTCCCTGTGAAAGCTCCCATCATATCTTTCTTGAATGATACTGTGCCTCCTGCACTCTGGTTTTGATAAATAAAGGTGCTTTTGAATTTGTAGGCTTTTCTGGAATAAGAGGAAGCAGGTTTTCTTTGCTTACATTGACATCCCAAGTGACAAGGGTCTAAGTAGCCCCCACTTAATTTTGTTTCCTAGACTACAGAAATAGCAGCTTTTGTGGATATCCCTGTACCTGGGAAGGTTTATAAAATAGAGGGTTGAAAGATTTCAGATTTGGCAGCTGTTCTTACCTACTGCTGCTAGGATAATTGCAGGAACCAGCTATTTCTGCATCACTGAAATTGTCGCCCGTGGCAAGTACATAAGTACATGTTGTTTTACTTATGGCATATACCTTTGGGGTGGCTACTTCTTTCAAGCTGGGGATCCACATGTACTCTGACTTCGTCTGCCTTGAAATTTTAGGACATTTGAGCAATCCAGTTCTGAACTGTCCTGAGGAGTGGGGTCTGCAACACCTGTGTTTCTGTATTGTCTCTATCCAGAAATGGTTGATCTAAGATTAACCTTAATCACAGCACTGTGCAGGTGCTCAGTGCTGTGCTCTGAATTGCCAAATCCCAAAGCAGTTTCTTACTTTAATCACAGCACTGCGGAGGTGCCTAGTTCTGTGCCACAAATTAACAAATCCCAAAGGAGTTTTGGGGATAAGAGCTGAATTTTAACTGAAATTTACGGTTGTTTTATGGTTGTTTTCTGCTGTGCTGCGATGTGTATACATGAACCTGAGCTACCTTTTAATCTAGCTAACTAGGGCATTGCTAGCAGTGTAGCTGTGGAGGAGGGCAGACACTTGGATACTTACCCATACTAAGGTCTGGGTTGATAAAACAGCTGTTAAAATTCAGGTGGGATAGGTTTTAATCTCTGTTCATTCTTGGGGATGTCTAGCCGATCAAAGAATGTTGTATATAAGATTCTAGTTCATGTTTACACTACTGGTTATTTGGCCTTCCAGTTACAGGATTAAAATAGGATTATGTTTTAAAATTAGAGGGTGGAGGATGCCATAGTGGTATTATGTTTATACAATTCTCCATTAGTCCACCTTACTTAAGTTCTTTGCAGAAGCATAGGGAAGGATTCTTAGCTCTCAGAAAAATGTTCAGGTTAAATCTCAGGGCTATTTTATGCAAACCTCTGAAAAGTAAATATTAATAGCTTTCAGCCAGCCTCACAGATAAAATACCATGCTGGATTTTTAATTTAAAAAACCCGCACACTTAATGTAATCACTTTTTGGAAAAAACAGTAATAAAATTGTAGACAAAATAAACTCTATAAAGTACTAGCATTACTTGCAGAGCCTCTTCCCTGTTTTTGATCTTTCGTATTCAGTATTTGGGTTTCACACTGGTTAGCATTGACACTTCCAGATATTCCTGCATTTCCAGGCCTTCACACATGTGCACAAGCATATGCAGGGATTCCCTGTTGACTGTTGATCTCATAATTTTTATGATTTGATCAGAACACGTACTATATAGCATCAGGACTTGAGAAGATCAATCCAATAAAGCAATAGCTGGGGAGATCTGTAAGTAGCCAGTGGAGTAGCAAAGAAGGAGCCTGGCTTCTGAAGAATCAAAGGACCATGAGATGCTGAACAGAGACAGAAATCTGATCTGATCTTTTGTCCCAGTGGAATTTATCAGGGGCACTTTTGGGATACTGGTTTCTTATGCGGGGATCTAAATAGGAGCATGAATGTCTCTGTGAGTAGCCCTTGTCAGGACATCCCTCTGGCTTCACCATATTTGAAAGCTGTCGCTCACCCCTGACCCGGTCAGAAGAAATGTAATCATGTTACGCTTGATCCATTCTAATTTACATAGACTTCTCATATGTCAACATATGATTTAAAAAACCCACTGATTGTCTTTTATCCTCTGTTAGGCATAAGCTCTGCTTGATTTCCCTTTAACTGCTACTTGGATGGAGATGTGACTATATTTTGTGCTCAGCTGCTCATCAACACCATCTAATGTAAAGCTTAGTGTTCAAGCCTTAACTTACTACTGGACAGGCTTTTGCCAGAGAAGCCAAGCAGCCATACATTCACACCTTGTTTACTATCCAGATTCCAACTTTTCATCAGAAAGTTAGTTTGCATTTCCTCCTTAAGGGATACTTGTTTAATATAGCATTTAATTGTATTGTTATTGCTCAGAATTTATTTGATTTGAACAACCGGTGCCATTGCTTTTAAAAAATCTATCTATCTTGCAGTATAATTTTTGTCCATGATGAATGGCTGTTTTTCATACTTAACAAGTATTTACTAGGTAGGATGGGAAGAAATGGTTTCCCATAGAAATATTGAGTCACTGTGGGATACAAATAACTGTAAATGTTGCAAACAGAATCTGTGTATTATATGAGTCACTTGAATAGATGTGATAGAAAATGTAAAAGAGAAAATGTGCCTGATTAATTATGTTGCAGCATTTTGGCAAATACAGAAAGAAGAGAAGTAGTTGAAATAATTTACTTTATTAAAAAATGCAGTAAATGCATTATAAGGGACCTGGGTAACCTCTGATATTAGTCCTGGATTTCTACATTCCCACTTCCACCTCTGTGTATCATTTAGTGTGCCTGTATTAACAGTACAACCCTTCACCATTCTATGATTCAACAATTATATCCCTTAACAGGCATAAAATAAAATAAAGGTACAAAAAGTTCTCCCTATTTAAATCCATGAATACCTTTTGTTTATAAAGGTTTAGAGTTGAGATGCCAAGTGATAAGTACTGACAGCTGAGAGCTTTGGTCCTCCACTGGAAATCTGCCCTGCATTAGTTGTCGCAGAAAGTTCTCACCATCTGCTGGATGCCTCATGGCCTGGGGAGATCATATGGTGTTCAGTGCATTTCCTTTGGACAGTTGTTCTCAGACCCTATTGGCATGCACTGGAGGACTTTAGCAGAGAGATTAAAAGCAGCTTGAGGTTTCAACCAGAGGAGACCTGCAGGTGGGACCCCTAGCAGTGAATGGAGTGTGCTCTTGACCATGCTCTGTGTGTTTGGTAGCTGAGCAGATACTGTCAGTCTCTGGTTGTCAGTCCGACACAAAGCCCAGGAGGAAAAATTACTGAGTGAAGGTGGGAATAGAGACTGAAGGTAAACTCCCAATATGGAAATTGTGATGCTGTGTTACATCCATTATTAATAACCCCACTGCGAAAGAAAAAATGCTTTGCTGCAAATGAAGCTGTGACATAGGAAAGTGGCAGGCAAAATTAAAATTTCATACTTGCCATGGTTTTACAATAAAGGTTTTGTGATACACACCCAGCACGGCTGCTATAAATAGTCTCGTTATCTAATCTTCCAACTCAGAATATGACAGAAGGCTACAAGTAGGAAAACAGTTCAGTGTAGCTTTTAGCTATTTTCCCACTACTTCCCTTGCTTCTGATGGAGCATTATTGCTCTGCCTCTTGTAATTCATATGGAGACAACATTATTCAGAAGTACAGAATGTCACTAGGAGGAGGAGAGTTTGGATAAAGCCCAGAAGATTTATGACATCGTTTAGATAAGGGCTTGTAGGAACTGAGATTAGAGAAGCACTGATAATTCACAGTCCAGCTGCGTTCCTTAGGGTGTGGTAAGAACTTCTTCATGACAACTTCACTGGGTCAGATATAGAGCAGGGTATGTTTTAATAAGGTGCTCTGTATGCTTGATTGCAGAGGGAACCCTTTTGCTAATAAATAATCCAGACACATCATGCAGTATGGACTCTGTCCACATGGGTCTGGGACCTGATCCAAAACCAACAGAAAGTCCTTAGAAAATTTCACAGAAGCATAGCTAGCACAGACAAAACCTCTTTTTCCTTTTGATCTTACTTACCGTGGAAGGAGGAGTTGGCTTGTGGCAAAGATGATACCTCCTTTCCTTCCCTTTCTCTGCCTTTCTGGTGATGCAAACCCTTGTTTCTCACCCTTCCTTGGAGCCCTTCCTGTCGTATTTGACATGGGGCACCTGAAGTCAGTAAGGAGGGATGAGTCCTGGGAGAGCTCCCCTTGAGCAGCTAAAATGCACCTTTGGCAGCCTTTGTGCATGGATGCAAATAACCCTTTCCCTCAGGACTGCAGATTGCTTTCTAAACTTTCATGAAGTTTTCTTGGGCTGGCCACGGGAGGAGGGATGAGGGAGTGTGGCTGTTGTAGATCTGGAGCCTCATGAAACTTGAACCATCATCTTTTTTCTGTACAAGGGGAGTTAGGAAGACTTTTGAGTGTTTGTTAAAACTCCAGCACTGCTCATGTGCTGCAGGATGGCTTCCCTACCACATGCTTTGGAGGAGGCTCTCCACCAGCACCATGTTGGCACATGTCCAGGTAGCTCAGTGGAGTGTGGTGGTGGGTGCACACTTGTTCTCCAGCCATGGTCAACTACAGAAATCTACTTCTGTGCCTTTATCACACCTTGTGGAGGAGCTAAAGCAAAGACAAAACTTGAGGACTTGAGCCTCATCACAGCTGTTGCAGGGAGGCAGGAAAGAGCTTGTGCTATCCCTTTGACCTAAAATAGGCTAATGTCTAGGGAGGTAAAATGATTTATTTATATTTTGCACAACAATTCAGCAGAAAGAAGACTCAATCTCTTAACACAGTAATCCTACATCCATCAATTCCCTAGAGTTCTTGTGATCCAGAGTCAGGATCCAGATTCCCCTCCTAGGGAACACTGGGACTTAAGGGCTTCCCCCTGTATTGCTGGTACGCTGACGCAGATGAGCAGGCATTCGCCTCCATCTGCCTGCATCATCTTTCTGCTCAACAAAACATCAGCAGCATTCTTCTGAGAGCAGACAATGGCATTCAGCTACCCCTGACTCAGTTGGGCACTTCTGTCTCTTGCAGCCTTCTGAAAAACATCCTTAAATACTGTTAAAAGCACTAGAGCCTGCCTGGCTAGACTGGGGCCCAATACTGCTAGCAAATTCTTTACCAGCCCAAATTCTAGTCTTTCAGCTTAAATTCCCAGGCATAAGCAATTACAATTGCTGGCAGGTGAAATGCTTTCTGGACATGGGCTTTCTTGTTCTGTAGCCTGTTCAGCAGGAAGGAGAGTTACCTTCTCATGATTAGATTCTGCAGGCAGATCAAATTTGCTGTTGGAACAGAGGTTTTATATATAGTAAAATGCTCCCAGGTGTGCTTTTTAGTAGTGCTGCTGGGCTAAAGCAAGGATTTATTAATAAGAGGCACCCAAACCATATTATGCCCTGAAACAGAGCTGGAACAGGGTGTTTTTGCTCTGATTCAGGGTGCTGATTGAATTTAGTGACAGATGCCAAGTATTTATGTCCTTGCCTGAGTTTATCTGTTAAATTTTAAAGTGTTAAAAGCAGGAGTTATTTTTGGAATAAACATATTAAATAGCGATGGAGAGTTCCATCTGGATATTGGTAGGATGGTATTTTATGTGTGGTTGTCCAACGTGTACTGTGCAGAGCATCAGAATAAAAAGCTGTGGGGTGATACATTGCTTTAGATATGTACCAGAATACTTGAGTTGAGTTCAGGAAGCCTGGTGTCTTTGCTTGTGACATTGTTTGGCATCATGAAGAATTCAATTAAATTATATTTATTGCATATGTACGACTGCATATGATGTATTGTTATGCAATTGTAATATTTGCTGTAAAGTTCCTAACAGTTGTCCATATTTCTACAGTAACATTGAGGGTGGTGGTGTTAAAGTATGTTTTTTAGTGTATTGACAAATGTGCAAACTCCAGAGAGGCTGTTACTTGCCTTGGAAACCACTGCAAGCACACCTCTTGGTTCCTTTTGCTCACTCTCCCTCCTGCCAATAGTCTTTTGTGCTTCTTTGTTTAATTTCTATTGTAACTTCACCTAAAATGGCCCCTGACCTTTATTTTTGGTTTTAGCTTGTTTATAGTTCTAACTAGTTTTAAATTATTTTATTATCACCTCCTTAATGAGTATTTTACCCTGTTAGTCATTGTTTATCCTTTTAATCTTTCCATGGGCCATCTTGAAGCCTTTGAATGGTGACTCTTTATAACTGAACCAAAACTCAGGGTGAGGATGAACAGCTGACCTATAAACTTCAGGCAAGTTGTCGCATTTCCAGTGCCTCTGAGCCATCTTGTGCCTCAAAAATTAATGCTACTTACAAATTGCCTTCTGCCATGCTCCACAAAATACTAAGATGCTGTAATTATTTATGACAGTTAAAAATTCTTGATGTTTTCAAATAAAAGCCAAACATATAGTGAAAATAGGTCCCATGGAGGAAAGTTATTAGTATGAAAAAAGATGACTTGCTTTATCTGCAGGTCACATGGACTGGCAAGCCACGAGACCTAGATGTGCTGCATTTAAGGGGGAACTCCGTAGCTGCTGCCATGGGACTATTTTCAGGTGTTTAGATGCATGAATGAATCCAAATATAGTTTAAGATCGTGACTATTTAATTTTAATAGCAAAGCCAATACAGTAGGTGAAGTCTAAGAGTGCTGCATCTAATTTAGCAGTGTTGCTTTAGCAACATCCTGCAGGATGCAAATAGTCTCCTTGGTAACACTTCCTAAGTGTTAGTGTCATTAGATAAGCGATGGTTATAAACACGGAAGTAGATCAGAATGAGAGACATGCTCTTGTGCTGTGCCTTTTTATAGCCCCAGACATCACAATTAGCAGGATGACAAAAGGAGAGAGGAAAGCTGTTTGGAGGATCATAGCGCTTGTTAGTGTTTGGTATACTGTGCTTTGGAAAACTACTCCAGTGGTGATGGGGTTTTGGTGATGGGGTTTTCTGACTTGGTTTAAATAAGGTTTTAGATAAAGGGAGAGTGTTGTCCCTGCCCACTGCTGGTGCGTGTCAGAGACATAGACTAAGTGTCCTGTCTCTCCAGGGTATGCAGATTGCAGATGTTAATCCTAGTCTCTACGCTGATGCCATACTCATGTCTCGGTGAGTTTTGAATCTACAAGTTAGGAAGGAGAAAGGAAAGGAGATCCGAGAGCTCAGCATGAGTGTGACCCTCCTATCTTCACCCTGCAGAGGATGTGGAGGTTGAGGTTGTGGTGGAAGATCTGCTTCTGAGCTGGGATCAAATACAAGATCTGCTCCCCTCTGCTGAGCTTCTCCTGCCCCACTATCACTGCCAGTGGATTACCTCTCCAGAACCAGATTTTGGTTTCTCTGTTGAATTCTGAAGACCCTTTCCTAGGGATTAGCAACCCAATAGGGAGGAAGGTAAGAAATGGGGTTACTTAGTTCTCGGAAATGGCAGTTTTTAATTCTGTTGGCATTGTCAAGTAGAAAAGAGTCATGAATTGAGACAGCTTTTCTAGCTCTCATTATAACTGATTTTTTTACTAATGCCTCAGATGCTGGACTGAATGGATTACATGAAAATCCAAGGTTTTGTTTAACCCCACCTCCACATTATATACTTCTCTTTTACAGAGAAAAGCTGCAAGGCATAAAAGTAATATGATCTAATGTCTCAAAAACCAGAAAGTGTACAAAAGAACCACCAATGCTTTTGTTTGTAACTGATCTTTATTTTAATCCCACTGATTGATGCTTGAGGATCTCATCCATGGAATCTGAATGCCTGATGATGTCAATTGGAGTGCATGCAAGACAGTGGAAGGAGCCAAGTCCACAAGAGCATCAAAATGGGTTATTCTGGTTTGGAATGAAAGTCTGAAAGAGCAGATGGTTTTATTTTACCATGAGCTTGACCCTGCTTCAGTAGAGGCAAACAATTGGTGGACTTTTGTATTTTTTTTAAAAAACCTCTTTACCCTTTCAGCAAAACACCTTCTGATCTGTGACCTTCAGGTCCACACACAAGTCCAGGGACTGGAGATTGGCCAGTCCAAGGGTCCCTTTGTAATTTCAGCAGTGTGCACCACCTTGCAATTTAGATACATAGCAAAAGACTGACTACAGTTTTTCCTATTCTAATGCAAAAGAGAATCCAAATGTCAATAGTCTCCCTTTACAAGAAAAACTTGGAATGAAAAAAAAAAAAAAAGTAGCCCAACCATCCCACACAGCCCTTTTTTGCTCCCAGATCTTCTTGGAATTCATCCATCTTCATATCTCTCATATCTTGTGGCCTCTGTTGTAAATGTCAGTGCTAATTAATGAGACCTTGGATCTCTGTGTAGTTAAGATGAGTAACAATCCAACATTTGTTTATGAGATGGGTGCCCTTACATCTCCCCTTCCAGGGGAAGGCACAGAGGCCTTGCATGGGACAAGCTGCAAGAGCTGAAGTCCAAAAAACTGCTCAACCTCTATAGCATCAAAACCATGCAGGTGAAGCTCTCCTACCCTGGGTGAGAGAAGTGTTTTTTTAACCTTTTAGAGATTAAAATGGAAAGTTTGTCATCCCCTTACTGAATTGCTTAAATCCTATCCCTGTGCTGGGCTCCTGGGAGTCCACTGGTAGGCACTGGTGAGTTTTCTGCTTTGTGAACAAGACACTGGGGTTGCTGGACCATGGGATGCCATTGCAGCCATAAGGCAAAATGTTGCTGCTTTCCCTGTGCAGCATAACGTCCTTCATGCAGTGGGTCTTGAGACTGATTTGAAGGCAATGTTTGTCTCTGCATCCAAATTGTTCTGCAGTAGAGGGACTGAGCAGCTGTTCCTCACCACCACGGCCCATGGCTTAGTAGGACATGGGAATTTGAACAAATCACTCTGCTAAATTGGAGCTCGGCCCTCAACCTGCCCTTCCTTCTGCTGTATGCAGAATAAAGCATTTCTTTCCAGGACAGCCAAGTGGCTGTGTTTCTGCCACATGTCATTTGGATATCAATTTCTTAAACATTTGTAGGCATCATTTTTTAAACCAGCTTGGGATAGGAAAATAATCTTTTACCCTGATATTCCTGGCATATTTCTGCTGCAGAGAGATGGGGTGAAGCTTGTGTTTCCTGGAGAGAATCAAAGAGCAGGAGGGTTAAGTGATGTTTTTCTGCATGCCCTCTCATGGTACTTTGGGGTCTTCAAGTAAAAATGTATGGGGGACAGGAATAGACCTAAATCCTCTCCTTGTCACTGCTTAACACACACATCTCTGTGGCTTTTCACTGAGCTCTGATTTTGCTAAACCAAATGTGAAACTATCCAGGATGATTTAGACCTGAATTCTAATTTGGTCTAGCTGAAAAGCTCTCTGGCATTTTATTCTCAGAAACACCATAAAATGCAAAGCATTAGTAAGTGACATTAGCACATTTTCTCGTTGGTCAAAGCCCAGGGTGTAGTTCAGCCTGAGGCTTGGTTTCCATGACAGGTATGACCATGTCAGCTCATCAGACTGTGTGCAGTCTTTTTTTCACCTGTGGAGATCTCGGTGGGCGGCGGGGCGGTGGATATACACTGGCCCTGCCCACCACCTGGAGTGGTTGATGCAGCCGTTCTGCAGCCCTGACCAAAGCCTGTTCAGGCATTTCTGCACTTGCACCACAGTCTTATCCCAAGTAGCACCTCTGCATGATGTTTCATTTCCCCTTCAGCAGAAAGAGCAATGCTTTTGTATTCCCAGCCCTGCTTCTTCCAGCACCTGGGTTTTCCTTGGAGATCTCCTGCTCATACATGGAGCCAACGCCACTTCCCAGGGCTGTCAGGAGCACAGGGCCCCGTGGTAAGGCTGTGAGCCAGAAATCCCCTAGCCTTAACTTGTGCACCTGAGACCAGAGGGCTCTTGCCATTGTGCAATTGCAAACACCTTTTAAATCAGTGTTTCAATACAAGCAAGGCAGCTCTGGCTTTTCTGAGACCCTGTGTTATATTTCTGTCCATAGTGGAAATCAGGAGTTTGACATCCCATTGTGGGTTAGGAAACCACAAGAAAATCCCTTCTTTTCTTTCTTGGTCAGTTGATGCTGTGGTTTTGGAAAGCAGCCTCACTTAAAGGTGGGAGAGCAGTGTGAGATAGCACCATGTCTCTGATGAGGGCCAAGTGCTGCCCCTCACCTGCCTCTTGCCAATCGGAGTCGTCTGTACACTGGGACTGAAGTGTGTCTCCATAATAGGAGGGCATTCTGGTGCCCAATCAGGCACACGAGACTCATCTCTCTAACCTCTGTGTCCTGACCTCCGTTTCTCCCTTTGCTGCCTGTTTCTATAGACACGTTCCTTTTTCCATTTCTTCACAGAAAAATAGAAAAGCTCACAGCCAAAAATCCTTCCCAAACAGCTGGGGCAGCAGTGGGATGACTCTCCCTTTGACCCTGAAGTCCCTCATTCAGTATTCACCTCTGACAACAGCCAACTTTTGGCCATTCTTCTTGCATAGATATCACTCACTGGTTGCTTCCTCTGCAGCTGAGAGCAGCTTTCACACTGTGCAGACATCCGCTGTGTCTCAAACTGGCACCCTTTCTGTTATTTTTATATTTTTAGTGGCCTTCCTTGTGCAATAACATGAAATTTCTTTGGTGGGGTTTTTTTGTTTTTTTTTTTAATAATCATCTTCTTAGCAGAATATTAATGTATATAATTAAGATAGTATTTGGCTCTTGAATCACACTGTTCATCCCAAAATTGGCTTAATTTCACAGCTGCTTCTCTAGAATGAGGCTGTATTTGTTTAAAAGCTTTAATAGGGAGTTAGGGGAAAAATTTCTTCCTCCAAGGGGAAAACCTCCATTTCAGATTTCTAGCTATGTTGTAAACAGTGGCTTCTCTATTTTAAGGAAGGGAAGAAGTCAAGGGAATGGTACTGCAGAATTTTGTTTTAATCCTTTATACAGAGAGTGACCACAACCCCTCTTTATTTATTTTTTGTTTTTCTTTTCTGCATTATTGAAGGTAAAAGCTGGAGAATCTTGGATTCCTTGGGTTGGCTCACATGTGATTCCTCTTGTTTTTCCCTCTCTCTGATGTCTTGAAACTCCGGTGTCCATAACAGCCAGACAAAATCTGTCTGATAAGGCACCTGCTTTATGTGAACCATAAAACTAACATTAGCCTTAACCTCTCAATGTTGCAACAACATGGAAGAAAAATGTCTCCAGATAAATCTGTGGGATTAATTCAACTTTCTGCAAGGCAGCTGAGAAGCTATGTTCAATTTTACTGTCAATTCTTCTGCTTCAAACATTGCTTCTGTAAACTATCAGCCCCTGCTGCAAGTATATTCATGTTTGGGACTATGCAGTAATTCAGGTTATAGCTGGACTTTATTAACTCTGATGCATAACATTTCAGCAGTAGAGGATTGATTCAGAGAAAGTGAATGAGGATAGTTAAAGTCAAATATAAATAGAGCTCATTAAAAAACAAACAAACCAGTCTCTGTTTCATTATGTGACTCTTAACTGCACCATGAGAATAGAAGTAGCTCTCATTAAAGTCCCCTAGCAGCCTTGTTCTCTTCATCTTCTGCAAACTTGCTCGTGAGCTCCTAGGAGCTCTCGAGGACATGAACCCAATCTGCATTTTGGAATGGAAGAAGAAGGGCGAAAGCAAACAGCAGCAGCCTTGCATGCATGTGCATGCCATAAAGTGAGCATAGCCCTGCCAGCACATCTGCATGCTACCCCAGCTCCTAGTTGTATCTGTGCAGAGCATCACTGCTCCTCTGCACCTGAGACCCCTCTACTATGCATTCAGCAGTATCCTGTCATCTCCCAGCTAGGCTAAACCAGAGGAGCCTCCCAATTTCTCCTTCTTTGCACAGTTCCTCACTTGAGGTTTCTGCTCCGGGTGCTGTTGCTGCTGTAGATCCAGCTCTGCATTTCTCCCTCCTGCACAGTACTGTTGTACCTGGGGACGGGCTGTGCGGTGGGGCCAGGATTACTCTCTGTCTGGGTGGAGAGAGCGTCCCCTGTATGTCCCCTGACCACAGCAGCAAAGCCCAGCATTGCCTGTAAAATGAGAATAAGCTCCTTATTCCTGAGCATGGTCTGTGGGGAGCCCCTGCTCTTTCACCACTACAGCTGCAGGAAGAGCTCAGTCTGATTTACACACTCATCATCCCCGTGTAGGTGGGTCTGTTCATTTCTGGTGGGTTTTTAAGGACATATGTTTTGGGGGAAGGGAGAAAGTAAAAAAGCAGTGATGTAGTCAGAACATGGAAAAAAAACAGCTACAGTAACAAAATACAGTGTATAGGAGACCGTGCTGAAGAATGAAAGGTTGCAGAATGGTGGCCAAAGCTTCCAGTTCACTAATATACAATCAACCATTAACTTTAATGAGGCTTCAACTATTGCCTTAATGAATAGGACATGCCTATCTTCATGAGATCCTGAGCATACAGGTACAGTGAATGGGAGAAGAGTCCTGGAAAAGATATTGAGCAGCGTTTGAAAGGTAGACCTGTAGTTCTGGAAAAGGAAGCTACTTTTAAGTGAATAAAACTGCAATATCTCTTGTGCAAATCTGTTCCCACATGGATGAGAGAGGCTCAAAAGCAAATAGCAGCTTTATGCTGTTTACAATCATGCTCCTGGAACACACGTGGATCCTCCAAGGGACCTGGCTGTCTCAGTTGCACTTTTCTCATGGTTTCCCCGCTGTTACAAGCACCAGTTCAATCCCAGCATTAGTAGCACGGGGAACACAAGGTCATGTAGTCCTTGGTAATTTAAAGCAATGCGTCATCTATTCCTGCAAGCTTAACTGACGTGATGCCTGAGTGCCTGCTACAAGGGCTCCCACCGTTCCAACTTTATGTGGAAAACCATTCTAAGGCTTTAATTAATTTTAATTCATGATTGCAGAGTAATTTGATGTATGCAGATGGAAATCAGTAGAGAAGTGTTAGTTCATCCCACTTTAGTGCTTTAGTATTTTTTTCTGTATACATATGCTTTACAAAAAGGAGTTGCAGCTTACTCAGAACCTGGACCGGTCTGTGCCCGACTGTTTAATTACTGTCACACCGAAGTAATTTGCAAAGTGTTAATTTCCAAAATCGATGCATTCCAGTCCAATAAATATTTAATGCTTCCATCTGCCATTTTTAGGTTAGTTACCAACCCTGCTAGATGAAGTCTATGAAACAGTTGTCTGCTGTTGACATAAAGAAGGGGTTTGAGATCCAGCTTGCATGGAAACCTAGAAAAAAGCTTATTTCCTGAGCCTGGTTATATTCCCCTTTCTAGATTAAATACGAATAGGGAGAACATTGCATGTGGAGACAGGATGTGCAGCACCTTTTCCAATGGGAAAAGCCTAATAAAGTGAAAGGCATTGTGGCCATTTCAAAGAGCAAAGAGGAGGTGGAAAAGCCCCCTGCCCATGCAGGCAGGAGGGAGCGTGTGGGGTCACTCAGGCAGCTGGGGCTCCCATGGGCCATGGCAGCATGTCAACCTCACTTTCTGCAAATCTGAGGGACAGCAAAACTCACTTCCCTCTGGCTGCACACCAGACTATTTAATTACTGATATTCATGGAGGATTTAGAGCTCTCTGGATGGGAATGCCCTGTGCCAATGCAAATGTCACTGCTCACAGTACAACACGGGGGCCTCCATGATTAGTTCTGTTTTACTGTTTTTCTAGTATAATTATGTTTAATTCATGTGTTGTTTCATTGAAGTGGCTGTCACTTAGGGCTTGGCCTCATCTTCTTAAATAGCTGGCTATAAAATGACAATGTGTTCTTCCAGTGAGACCATATTTCCAGAACATCATGACAGCTTTATTATGACACAGGGCTTTCTGTTTAGTTGAATGGATAGACTGAATTATCCTTTTAAAAAATCAAAATCTCTTTCAGTTGGATCATTAGACTTGTGCCATATTCTGTCCAGGATTATCCTAAATTACCATAATAAGGATCTTGTGTGTTGGCCTTTAAGCTTTCTTGCTGGGTCAAGGTGGGCCAGTAGTTACGCAGGAGGAAAACTGCAAAGCACCACGTAAAGCAAGGCTAATTTTCAAGCAGATGATGTTATCTCTTTGAGTTCTTCCCCAGCCTAGTGGTACCTTCCAGAAATTATTCAGGAAGTAGTGAACTAGTGGGAATGACCCTCATGTCCCCGTGGTGCTGCCAGTACCACCATGGTTTAAATACCAGATCCCAAACCACTGGTGTGGGCTGCTTCAAGATGGGTGGAAGTCTGTGCCTCTGTAAATACTAATCTGTAGTTTAGATAATGGTTTTAGCAATGTATTCAAATTATTGCCCAAAGCTATTTCCCACTATACTCTTGCATATAAAAAGACTAACCTATCTAAGCCTAACAGGACCCTAATGAAATTGTTTCCTGTAGATTTGTGCAGTGCAGCTGGATGTAATAACTTCAGCTAATGCACTTGGGATGTGCAAGAGCAAAGTTCTTCTCAAAGCACTTGATGAATTTTCTGCTGTAGTGGATGGAGGGCTTTTAGGATAGGTAGATGTGTCAATCAGTCTTCTAAGGCTTATGGACTAAAAAGTTTTGCTGGATTATGGAACAGGCTTTTGAATTGCTACTGTTATGAGCTATTCTTGTGTAACCAGGTACTACAGTCTCTTTTTGGCTTTCATGTGGGTGGTGATATGCCAGAAAGGGAGAAAAAAAGAGAAGCACAGGAAATTGTGTTGGAAGTATAATTTGCAGTATTGCTTAGGCACAAATTCCCGTGGGTTTTGTTTGTTTGTTAGGTTTGTTTTGTTTTTTTGGTGTGTGTGTTTTTATTGTTGTTGTTGTTTATTTGTTGTTTTTTTTAAGACAGTTTTAAACTTTGCGGGGCAGGTGCTGAATGGCTGCTCCTGGCTTGATTAGCCATCATCTTAACTGCAGGAATATCTCAGTGGCTGGAAACAAGTATTAAATTAAGCAGTCCTTTTGGCTACTGGCACTGCCTCTACTGCCAGTAAAGTGCTGTCCTGGGCAGTTTTCTTGCTGCTTTTGTCTGATTTCCTGAGGGAGATAGGATGACTGCAGTCAGGTGCAGTGCAGGGGAGCAGGAAGCGTTTCACTGATTTTTACTCTTGATTTGGATATGTGTGTGGTGGTGGGGCAGTCCTAAAGAGCATGAGGCACTTTTTGTCCCCATCCTCTCTTTTGCAGCAATCTCTGCAGGAGAACAGAATCTGAATACTGCAGAAATCTGCTTATTAATGTAAGACAACATGGTCTACTAGTTACAGCATGGCTCAGTGAAGATAAATACCTCTACTTGATGTTCCCAGCTCTCCCACATAGATACCAAAGCGTTTCACCTCTCTATGCCTTAACAGTGCCTATGTGTAAGAATGCAGGAAGGAGAGATGTAGAGTTGCATTAGCTATGGTCTAATTCTAATCAGAACTGAGTGGCAGGAAAAAGTCAGCAGTTCTAGGTTCCTGCTGTCATCATTTAGACCCAAATTAGTGACTCAGTGTGAGTTCAAAGGAGGATTTGAGCTGCTCAGTCTTGGGTCTGCTGCAGGTCCCTATTTCCTCCTGGTGGCCATGTGAAAGAATCCATCTTTTTTGGACAAAGCCCAATTCTCTATTCTCCCCCTCTTATTTTGAACGTTAATTTTTTTCACTGGGTCCCTAAATCAGCTTGCTGTGCCATGCAGTGTGTTCAGAGGCAAGGAGGGGATTGGATGGTCTGCCCAGATTGAGAAGCCATCACTCCTGTGAAGGACAGTCTCATGTGGTTTTCCTGAAAATTAAACCTCATTGGAAGGATTGTACTGAAGACTGAAGGCATGTTTGAAGTCAGGGTGTGGTCAGTAGTCACTTGATTAGCTTCTTGCCTTCATTTGATGACCATTTTGTGAAATTTAGGGGAGATTCTCCTCCTGCTGACACCTCTTCTACTCTCTGTGACAGCCCTGTGCAAACAGGACCTTCCTGGAGATGACTATATGCGCACTGATTTGCAAGGTATTAGAGTAATTCTATCATACAGGAGTTTAATAGTATGAATCTAGCTGATAACTGGTTTGGTAAATAATAATAAAAGAGCTGTGACAGTTCAGCTCTAGCTTGACTAATGTGGTGATAGTATCTAGCATGAAGAGAAAAATGCAATAGCACAGAAAGCTCTTCCCTGCCATTTGTGAGGTTTGCAGATATCATCACGTGAGATTCGGGCCCATGCAAAGGACCAGTACACTCTTACACACCTTTGGGTCTGTTTTAAGCCTTCTTAAAATATCCTGATTTTATGCCTTGAACTTTTGTGCCTAATGCTTTTTGCCCACTGTATGAAAAATGGCAGCCTCCTTTGCATTTCATGAGGGGATTGCTTCTCTTTAACAGGCAAGAAAGAGTGAGATAGCAACCCAGGCAATCTGTTTCTCCTTTACCACATTAAAAGTGTTTGCTAGTGCTAAGAGACCTCTGCAGCCCTGGGCAGCAGTACAGGCTGTGTGTTTTTCTTGTTTAATGACCAAGAGGAGTGAGAGATACATGATAAACTTGGCTAAACAGCAAGTGCTGAATGAAAGTTCTTGCATCTGACCAGGTGGAAAATGGTAGGTTCTTTGCTGTGTATTTCTGTACTTCCCCAGCCATATGTTATGGCATTAAAAGCTTGGTTTTGCTTTGGGAGGAGTTAATTGGAATTAATTGGAATGAGCTGAGTCATCTCCACCAATCTGCATATTATTGCCACCTCCCATTCTTCTGTTCCTACCCCATTTAGAAGCAGAAGGATGGGAAGGCTGTCTGGCAGTATCTGCGTGGCAAAGGGGATTGTTGAAGCTCTGACACCCAGCTCCCCTCAGCTGTGCTGGAACTGGTTGGGAAATTCTGCCTTCCACTAATACAATTGCTTTGCATTTGCCTCTTCTGCTTGCAGCCAAGGTACCCTACATCTTTATTTTCCCAGATAAGCACTGATGTTCTCGTGTCCACTTTGAGCAAGGCGGCAATGTTGGGAGCTGTGCTTCTAACTGCAAGTGTGCAGTTCCTATTCTGTAGCCCAGGTGATTTGTCAGCTGTATTATCATTTAAATAACATGGCTTCTTAGGACAAAGCATAGAACATAAAGACTAACTCTGCTATCACTTACTTGGATGGGAACAGGCTCTGGCTTTCAAAGTGGCATTAACCAGTGTTGAAGTTTATTTTACAGTAAGACAGAAGCCCTGTCTAGGATTACAGTGAATGCACTCTGGCTCAGTAAGGAACGTGCAAGCTCTGCCTTGGAGAATGTGCACTCTTTTTGAAACGGTCTGTGTAGATTTTTATGGCTTGCCTCTTAAGCTTTACTTAAGTCTGTGTGAAAAGAAACAGCTTTAAGTGCTCAGAAGTTCAGTTTTATTCTTCTTTCTTTTTGATTGTTGTTTTTAAAGCAAAACTAAATTAATTAAAATGTCCATGTAGGTAAGATAAGGTTATTTCCAGCTTTCTAAGAAAGTGTTGGAAAAGGAAAGTGCAAACCTAGCAGGTTTGGCAGCTTCCTTGGAAATGCTATCCCTGTGTGAGAGTGCATTAAAAGTAATGCTCTTTGTCAGCTCTTTTGGAGCCTAGAAGCTAAAAGGTAGTAACCAACTCTGTATTATGGACTTGTTACATCTTTGTTAAATCAGAAATCATTAATATCTCAGACTTGCTACACAAACTATTAGAGAGAAGAGCAACTGGTCACAATTTTAATAACATCTCAGTATTACATTTTCTTTCTCTTTCCCCGAGCCCTGCAATGGGGTTTATGCTTTCATATAATGATGAGGGATGAACCTCCCTAAGTCTGATGCCCAGGTCCTGTGTGTGAGTTTGCTTGGATCTTCTCTACTGATGCCTGCTGCTATATTGTCTCTTCAGCTGGGACTTCAAGTCTGTAAGCAGACAAGAGGCTCGGCCTCTGAGGTAAGACCTAACTCTTGAGTTTTCTTGGAATGCCAACTGCTGGATTGGTGGGTACCAACTGTGCTAATAAATCACCCTTTCTCAGCTGATAAAAATCAGTTTCTAAATCTATAATACCAAAGAAAGTGGTAGCTGTTACTCAGTGGGGAAGTAGATTATTCTTCACCCTGAGCTGTTACTGATCAGAGATGTGTGTTGCTGGAAACATTATTTTTTTCTTATGTCTCTTTTGCTTGTTGCATAAAGACTTAGACATTCAAGGCTTATCATGGTGCAAGAATATTAATAAACATAAGCTTGTTGCTATTTGGTGTTCTGATGCTTGACTGCAGGGAAGATCTACAACTTAAAAGGGGGTTGGAATAATGAAATCCAAGTGTAACCTATGCTTGGGAAATGACAATGATTGATGTTGGCCCTGAGGGTGTTGTTTTTTTCACTTAGTAGTAAAATGAGATCTTTGAATGAGAACTATATCATTGTGCTGGAGCTTTGTGGCTGGGGTTGTGGCTCTGGTTGCCTTCAGTGTGATACGAAGAATTGCTTTGCTAAGGACACTGAGAGGCGGCAATTTTACAGCTACAAAGTATCTCTCCAATTCCCCGAGAATTGCTTTCCTTACCGCTGATGCGGGCAGGTCAATTTCTCTCTTCTATTTCTTAACTCTTTGTTATCTTAACAACCAATGACAGACGTTCAACGGGAGCATCCCTTGAGGGCATGCTGTACCTCAAACAATAGATCATTTTCTCACTTGGCACAAATGTTTTGCTTTAAGGTGAGCTGGATGTGTGACTAGAGAAGAGGATGAAGGTACAAAGGCGGGCTTGACAAGGTCGAGCATGCAGGGGTTTAGTGACATGCACCTTGCTTTCTCATGTTCTTTATCCCACGACTGTTTTGGGTGTCTGGCACGGGGCTCAGGTCTTCAGCACATCCTTTATTTCTAGCACTATGATTTGATGCTCTTCTGTAATGACTCTTGCATCAATTCTAAGGACCTTATTACTTGAAAGACTAACAAGAAATTGGGAATAAAAATAATATATAGGGTTATCAATTGGATCGAAAAGATTAAAAGAGCTGAAAATGCATAGCTTTGCCAAGTAAAAATAAGTAGATGTGTTTTTACATAATTTGACTGGTGCAAACACGAGGAAGAATCATTTGAAGTCCTCATTGAATACAGCAATGATGTAACAAGAGGAGAAGACTTTATGTGTTTAGCAGGTAGACTTGGAGACAACACTGTGCTATAGAAGCCCCAGGCTTTGTAACATCAGACTTTCTGATTTAGTTTTTAGGCGATAAATTCAGTCTAGGAACAATCCTTCTCTAGTACAGAATAAATAAGAGATTTGGGCCTGTGGAAGTTATGCTGATCCTGATAAGATTCCGATCTGGTCCCTGCTGCAGTGAATCTTCTCATGAGGGAGACCTCATCACCCTCTACAACTACCTGAAAGGACATTGTAGAGAGGTTGGTGCTGGTCTCTTCTCTTGGGTAATTAGTGACAGAACCAGAGGCTTCAGGCTGAAACAACGCAGGTTTAGACTAGACACTAGGAAAAAATTCTTCATGGAAAGAGTGCTGAGATATTGGAATAGGCTGCCCAGGGAGGTGGTTGAGTTGCCATCCCTGGATGTGTTTAAGCATTGCTTAGATGTAGTGTTGTGGGATATGGTCTAGGGGAGAACTTGTAGAGTAAGGTTAATGGTTGGACACGATGATCCCAAGGGTCTTTTCCAACCAAAATGATTCTGTGGTTCTGATTCTCCACTCTGAGTGCTCGGTGATGGTGTGCAGCCAGGGGATTAACGCTAGCCTTGCAGGGAGTTGGATCTTCCTGCATAATGGGGCAAAAAGCTCTGAGATCTGTAACAAAAAAGCTCTTTATAATTATCCAAGGAGGTTGATATATACTGCCTTTCATACCTTCAGCATCTCCCCTGTTACAAACAGCTTTCTTGGCTGTTCTTGGTGTGGAAGGTGGTGTGGTACCTTCTTTTATGCTCTTGTGGGTTCCCAGCCTCAACAGACAGCTGGGAAGACCAAGTCTTCAGATGTTGATCCTCTTGGCATCTTCACAAGGACTTAATGTTGCTCTCCTTTTCCCTGAGCTCTTGCTTTGCTTTCAACAGCTTTCAGCTTGAACCCCTTTCTCTGACCTTTGTGTCAATGAGGCAATCAAAGAGCTTTGTAAAGCTGAAGGCATCCTAACTTTTAAGGGATGGCACCGTCGTCTTTTCACTTTCTCCTCCCACACAGCTTTACATGTACAAGGGTGTCAGTGCCTTCTGTTCCTACTCTGTCACACAGCTTTCTGGTTAGGCTGCAACTGCTGTGAATCCATGAGTTGCTGCAAAGCTTCTCATAATTAAAGAAAAAAAAACAACCAACAACCAAACAAAAAAAATCCAACCCCAAAAAACAAACACAAAGCCAAACTGAAAAATAGCATTTATTTCCCACCAGTTTTCTAGGGCTCTGGCTTTGCTTGCAGGTGGGTTGGGGAGAGTGTTGCTTTTGCTTCAGCAGCCTCTAGTGGGGAGACTATGCCGGTTAAAGCTGGGGCAGGATTCCTCCTGTAGGTAACTGGCGGCTTTGTAGACCAGCCCGAGGAGTGAGTGTCTGGAGTCTGAGATGAACTGTCTTTTAATCTGTGTTGTAAGCAAAGGCTCATGAGTAGAATAAAAGGATTTTTTTTTTTTTTAAATGTGGAGGAAATAAAACTATCTGGAGGTGAATGAGTCACTTTCATGAGTCACAAGTAGTGGGAAGAGGGGATTTAATATTTGTGAATCAGAAGCAAAAAATACAGTCTGTTCCCTGCTTGGTGTGAGAGAGAAAATAATGGACAATTTTCAAAGCTATTTTCTTTCCAGAAGAAGAATCATCATCAAATGTTTATTCTCCAGCATCTCAGGGTAAATGGTTGCCACCCCTCCTGGCACTGTGCTCCTGCTGGTCCCTGGGCTGACTGCACTCAAAGGTGCTTGTTGCCTTGTGGGTTTATCCAAATCTCAGGACTTCTGTCCAGCACTGCTTTAGGCTTTCTTGATGTGACCTTGGGCATTCCTCCCCACCACTTCTCACTCACTTTTCCCACTATAAGGCAAGGCCATCACCAGGAACTTCAAAATTATAAAGAGGTGTACTTTGTGCCTTCAGCAGCCCATTTTCTTACCCACAGAAAGAAGATACCTATATGCAGTTGAGCACCGCAAGTAGCGGGTGGGGATGGCGAGAAAACTGAGGCAGTAAATCATGAAATGCTGTGCTGGTAACTCTTGGAAATGTGCCTGCGTAAGAGTGTGACCACTCAGTCTCATCAGAGGGAGGGTGTACAGCCCTGGTGATAAAAGCACCAGGGCAAGAGGGCTGCCCGCATCACCTGGGAGGACTCAGTTCTGGGTGCTTTCTGTTCAGAGGGCACAACAATCTGTGTGTGCAGTGTTCTGCTATCCAAGGCTTGTGGGTTTTGATTCAGCCTAAGCTGAGGAGGAGTGGGGCCTTCCCCCCCGTGTCCGCCAGCTGTCACTGTTGCTGCACACACCCGGGGCAGCCGGTGCATTTTGCCTGGCTGTGATTTACAACCCAGCCTTCCCCCACTGACACCCCCCGGGCTGGACCGGGGCCCCTCGGGTTGGACACCACGAGGTGCCTAAGGTGATGTTTGCTGCCCCAAAACACTGAGGATGTTTGGCTCATCTTAACAACCTGTTCCTGAAGCTACAACTTTATTACCTTTTGAAATGCTCTGTAAAAGCTCCAGAGAGAATTTTAGTGCACACATTTTCTCCCTTTTGGGTACAACTGGTTTATAATTTTTGTTGTTGTTTGGGGTTTTATTTTGGTTTTTTTTGTTGTTGTTGTTTTTTTGGTGAGGGGCTGTAAAAGAACTGAACCTTGCTCAGGCTGCTTCTCTGATTAAGCAGTGGTTTGTAAAACTGAGGGAGAGAAAAAGTGAGGAGTATTGGTCACAGCAGGATCTGTCAGGCTTTGGCAGTGTGCATGGAGTATGCATATCCATGTACCTGTATCTATGTGCATAGGCACTCAACTTCTTTCACCTTGTATTCTGTATTTCCCTGGCTTAGCTGAATTGATGAAAACTGTCTGTGCTTATAAAATGAAGGAGGTGGAGTTTTGCCTCCTCAATGGGGAATGGCTCAGAGATGGAGGTGTCCTGTGTATACTTGCTGAGGGCTACTCTAAAGCTACTCGTAGAAGCAGTAAGCATCTCTTCAAGGTATTGCACTTTAACAGTCTCACCTGACAAACACAAAATTCAGTTGGTGCTCATCAGCCTAAGATGGGTCACCTGAAGTTAGCCTGACGTTCACCCTATGGTTTTAGAGACAATATACTTATACTGTAATCAAGTTTCGCTTGAGTTCAGATATCCTAGAACTTGATATTTCAAAGGACTGAGTATAGTGTTACTTGAATTAACTGTTGCTGTACTTTGTGGAGATTACGCAGCAGCAAATAACCCTACCATATGATATTTCACATGAACGCTTGTTTTGGAATTGAGGTCCAGATATGTACTGAATGGGATTCTGCTGTGAGAGATACAGATGTAAATTTGAAGTCATGTGATGACTCACCCGTGCTGCTTTAGACTTGCAGCAAAGAACAGCATCTTTAAAATTAAATTCTACAAAAATCTATGCATTTTTCTCCATTTAGTTTAGATCCTGCCTCATACAAACAGAATTCAGAGGAGAAAGTGAGCTCCTGGCAGAGACAGGTGGATAATCACAGCCCCTGTCTTGTGCTCACAAATTTGCTGTTGTCTGCTTTCAAACCTGTGTTTTCTTGTTTGTTTCTCTTGAAGCTAAGCATTAAGAATGGAAAATGGACAGTTTTCAATAGTTTTCTCAATTCCTGACCATATTAGAAGCACTGACTACAAAAGGGAAGAATCTGTGGGAACATGTGGCTGTGCACAGCAAGGGCTGTGTGGGGAATCTCCTGGGAAGAGCTCAATTGAATTGAAAACATGTTTCTTCTTGTGCATCTGCACTACCACATCAGTTGGACCTCTTCTGTGCTAGGTGGCTGTGTGGCTAATGGGGAGAAGGCATCTTTCCCATCTGCATTTCTGCTTTTAATTTGACAGCATGGAAGCCTGGTTTGGAGCCAGGTGAGTAGCTGTACTTGCAGCTATGCCTATGCTGACTGCCTTGCTGTGAGTTTGGGAATGCAGTTATAATCAAAGAGGCAAATTATGATCAAAAAGGCCTTTTGTTTCTCTAATAAGGTATTTGTGTACAGTTCAAATAAACCTAACCAGAAATGAGGCATCCCAGTGTGTGTGTTGCAAATATCTCTGGACTTTGGGATGTGAAAGAAGGCTGATAAGGAGTTTGGTCCTTTCTGAGCTCTCTTGCTGCTTCTCCTGCCTGCAGCTGAGTACTGCTGCTCAGTGCTCCTCCAGACTATTTAATTGCTTTCTGCTGATGGTGTGACTTCTGTCTGGATCTCCAGGAAGCTAGCAGTAACACAGGCTAGTGGTCGTGCTTCCTGCACAGTGGCAACGGTGGAGCTGGTCCTTAGCGGGGATACTTCTTTTTCTTGCTGCAATAGTCTTCTGCCTGCTGCATGACCAGTGTTTCCCATGTGGGGTGTGAACCTGGCAGCCCCCTGTAGTGGTTTTTGGGAAGAACACGTTTTCTTGGTAGCTTAATTATGAGGCAATAGCTTGTTAATGGGATTGATGTGACAAATAGTCTTGACTTATGCAAGAGAAGCTGAGGATGGGCTTCTTCTATGTGCTGGGATTTGTACCCTTGTTGACATGTAGGACTTTCTCTTGTTTCTCTTATGTCTCTCTCCCTCTTGATGCAGCCATAAAAGAAAATCTCTCCTCTCTCTTTTTTTTTTTCTCTCTCTCTCCCTAACCTAAAATATCTGTTTTGTCTCTCCTTCTTTAACAACAAGCACTGTATTGAAATTCTATTGCTGAATAAAGTCACTTCCCAGGCAGTATTTGTCTTTGTTTTCTGTATTTCTTGCCATGTTGAGGCTTATCTTGTTTATCTGTTTGTATTTAACAGCTCGCGGCTGTGCAGAGATGGGGTAAAGCAAAGGAGAGGTTAACCAGCTGATACCCAGATACTGCAGCTTGCATGTGAACGTATGTCCATGTGTCAGGCAGCGGTGAATTCAGGTTACCTAGGTTGAGCCTGAGGAAGTAAGTTCTGAGGAAGTAAGTTCTGATGAAAGGTGGTAACATTAGGTTGAGCTCAGTATTGTGCAACAAGTGGTCATACAGCTTCCACATGTCTTAGGGGACAGAACAAGGCTGCTCAAGAAGAGCAGCCTAAAAATATATAATTCAAGCCTTGCTGCACTAAATGGCAGTCCTGATAGGTAAGAGACACAACTGAAACAGTTTAAATAACTGAAGTGATCTACTCCTATTTTGATTCATGACAGTAGTTAAAAGATACAGGCTATGTGGTCTAAGTTTGCTGCAAAGCAGTGAAGCTTCCCCTGATCTGACATTTAATAGATAAGCTTTTTTAAAAAAAAAATAAAATCTGACTTCTGCACTGGCAAAAATAATGGGGACATACAATAGAAAAGCTGCTGTGAGGCCACATATTAAGCCTGGTCCACATCAGGAGAAACGGGAGGGAGATGGTGTGGTTTTACTGAAGTGTGAGTCAAGGCTTGCACGTGTTTACTCCTCAGTGAATCCATCCCAAAGACTCCTAAGAAAAAGGAGATAACTTGGTGCTGGGTTCACTGTGGTGTGGTTTCCAAAAGGGGCCGCTGGCTGTAGGACTCTCCTTCATCTGCACTCTGGAAACAAACAACCAATTTTTCATTTTTAGTGGTTAATTCTGAAAATATGAAGGTCTGTTTAGTCTTGTCTCCCTAACATAAACCAGCCAGAACAAGGCAGCTTGAGGGGAATTTGTAACAAGTTCCCTTATTTGGAATAACTCACTGTTGTAATGTGGCGACTGTGGGACTCTTCCACCCCAGTGGGGCCTGGGGGTTTGGGCTGGTCTTGTGATGTATTGCAGGGCTGTGGCAGGGGAACCATGCCAATGATGGACACGCTTGAGGAAGCAAAACGGGCTGGATTTTGTCCTGAGTGTTGCCTGTTGGTTGCATTCAGATTGTAGGAGCAGGTTTGATGTGAATGGGGCTAGGAAAGATGAAATGCAAAAGAAGATAAAATTTGTGTGGATCCAAACTTTTTCATGTAACTTCCATGGCTGTGGTTTTCTCCTTTCCTTCTACAGAGCACAACATGATCCTCACAAGCTCTTCCAGGAAGAGCTGCTGTCCCTTGCCAGTCAGGTACTTGTGGGCAGATGCCACCTTTGCAGGATTCTTGTGTGATGGTTGTGAACAAGTTGGTGCAGTGGCTGGATGTCTCTGGACCTGATCATCACCTCTCTGTTGCTGTCCTCCTTCCTTCTCTGCATAGCCATCCTCACCTTGCTGCTCATGGTGATTTTGATCCTGCAGAAAGGAGCACAAAATGGGCCTTTTGCACATTATGTTGTCCTTGATGTGCTGTCTCTTTCTCTACAAGCATCAGATTTTCAGTAATTTTCTAATGGTGTGAACTTTAAAGCCTTTACAACTTTCTGTGTTCTTAAATTTCATCCTTTCATCCGCAGCAAAAGGAGGAATGAGCGCTCTGAGCTCCTGCTGAAGGTGTGATGGGAATCAGGGTTTGATGAGCTGGGCTCTGCTTGAACTGTGGCATGCTCTCTGTTTGAGGTCTGGTTGCTATTTACTTTTGACAAAAGCTTTAAAAAAAATTAAACACATATGTTTCATTTCTATATATGGCTTTTAAGTTAAATTATTGTCCCTTATGCTGAACTATTTATTTACACTCTTCTATTGCTATCTTTTTCCCTTCACTGGTGATATAAGAACCTTCTTTTGCTCAGCTGCTGCAGCTGGTGAGAGTGATCTTTCTTTCTTCCATGACATTCACTCTTAAAATACCTTTATTGGTACTCTTTGCTGGAACCACATTGAACACTAATATTGTATGGCAGATGCTGAGCACACTTAAAATATGACGACATTTGGATATGCATTCATCACTGAAAGAGCCTATTCTTTTTATTAATTCAGTAAAGTACTGATGACAAATTCTATGTCCTCCCAAGAGTTTTTGCAGTATTGATAAAGTTGGTTTAAATGCAGCTGTCTTTATTAAATTTGTTCATAAATTTGGAAGGTAAATTTGCTTCTATAGATAATATTATTTCATATTCTTCTAACCAAATTTCCATAAATGGAGTTTCAAGCACTAAATTATTTCCATGCCATCTCAAATGTTTCACAGACCATTTACATGTCCTAATGCTGATTCTAAAACAATGGAAATCTGCATTGCCATGAAGAAATGTTTCACACAGCATTTTTTTTTTTTTGAGTCACTATAATAATTTGTATTCCTGCTCAAGGTGCTTTATAAATTCTGGATCTAGTTCAGCCATCCATCCCTATTTAACAAAGTATTTAAGTGCATGTTTGAATTATACTTGTCACAAGAGAATGAGTCCAAGTTCACATCAGGAGCAGGAGGATACTCAGAAGAACTTAGTCCCTGGTCCTTGAACTAACTAGGGGATCTCAAGGCATTACTGTGGGTGCTACAGCTGCCTGTCTAGGGTTTCAGCCATGCTGCCACTTCAGGCTTTCTTCTTGAATGAATTAAGATGGGATGGGAGAGCCAGAGCTCATCTGACACACTCTGTTCAGTGCTTGTTAAACCAGGGAGTTTTGTCAGAATTCTGCAATTAGCTCATGTTTTGTGCTTGGAAGATGGAACAATGCCCATCTGTCCTGGTTATGGGGACAGGGGCAGTGGGATGTTTCTAGGAGCTCACTAGTCTGGTTCAGACTGCATGGTCCCGCACCATTTTGGAGCAGTCAAGCTCTTTACTTTTGCCTGCTTACTCAGATGGGTGGGATGAGCTTTTGTAAATATGCTGCCTTTTTAATCTTTCCATTACTAACGCTTCTAATTGACAGTCAGAACCACAGGAGTTTATTTCCCTCCTTTCCACCCACCTTTCCCTTTAAAACTCCCACTTCCAGAGCGAGCAATAGTTGCAGATGCCTTCAGATTGCTTTGCTCTCTCTGTAAACATAGACCCTGACATCTGGCATATTTTGAAGTTACTTTATTGAATCTTGATCATGCCTTTAAATAGGCTATGCATGTGTCATACCTCAGTGACAATAAATAGATATATCTTTTCCTGCACAGACGGAATGGATGATACTCTTCAAGGCAACCCTATGGTGGCCACAGGTTTCAGGACTGGTGTCTTCAGGGCTGAACTTGTGAAATAGGGACTGTTTGCACAAGAGAAGGCATACGCGTGGTCATGAGTACATTGGTGTTAGGATGCTGATAGGAATGGATCATAAGATGGATAAACAGTATAGATGGAAGAGACAAAATGCTGTTAAAGTTTAGCATTGAGTCAGTTTTGGGGAAGCATTGGTTTGATAGACTCAGATGTGGCTGGGCATGAAGCTCGAAGTATCTTTTCTAGATGTGAAAGCTTTTATTTTTATTTTTATTTTTTTAGTTTCCAGTATGAGCCAAGTGGTAACGTAGGTTTTATTTTTACAGATGGGTAGATACTCTGTAGAGCTTCCCATGTTGCTGTATAGTTGAAAAATCCAAAAGCTTCTAGCATGATGGTGCTGAAATCCTGTATGTGTAGCATGAAATTCAAAGATAGCCAATGGCATAGGAACCAGGAGAATGAAACTGGTATTAAACACAAAGGTGAAGTCAACTTCTTACTCCACGTAGCAACCTGCTTAACTGGTGCTGTTGTGTTTAAGGTGGCATTTCCTGCCTTCCTATTGCTAAATGTGGCCCTAAAAATCATTAACAGTGGCTATTTTCACAGCTTTCTGCTGAGGTAAAAGTATTGTTCCTAACTTACAGTTTGGGGAAGAGGCAGAGGGACATGAAACGATTTGTCAGGGAACATAGAGCAAGGTTAGTAGGGTCAGGAATTGACCCCAGGTATCTAAGATCTCTTCTGATTTTTTTTGCTGTGTTGAGGGTAGCAAAATTTCTGCACTTATTACAGGAAAAATGTTATTTTTTTAAAGTTACATTTGGTATGAACAGAATTAATTTTCAGTACTTTGTGTTTGTGCATGTCTTGTGACGAAGAAAGACTGAAATTTGTTGTGAAAGGCTATAATTCTTGCACATCAGAGGGGGAGGAATGAAATATTTCACTTAATCTCTATAGTATATTCCATATTTTTCTTGCTTTGGTTACATTTTTTTTAAGGCAAACTATGAATTCCCTTGCCTATTATTAATTTATTGTTACTGGAACATAATAGCGCAGAACGCAGTTCGTCCAGGAAAAAGCTTCAGCAGAGAGTGAGTCACTGATGGTAATAAACTTCCGTTCCTCTCAATAGACCATAGGACCATTTAGAAAAATGTTTTTGCCATGATTCCTGAATTGCTTGTGCTTTGTACAGCAGCTGGTAGAGATAAAACTGAACGGAGCTGGGCAGACTCCCTGTCTCCCCTCTATTACTATAGCATGTTTCTGAATCATACACAAAAAATGTTTTTGGTATGTAAAAGTGACTTCAGAAAAGCAACTCTGGCTAGCAAACGGCCAGCACTGCAGTGAGGATACATTCTTAGAGCATGATAATGAGCGTGATATCTACAGTATATGTTATGCTCAGGGAGTTAGCAATGCATTGATGTGCAGAGCTGAGCTCTCCAGTGTTACCCTTCCGTGAGACATGCTATCCCCTAGGAGCCTTGGGGCCTTCAGGAGGTGAATCTGAGCTGGGTCAGATAGTGTTTCGCAGCTGCTCGGGTTAGGATGCAGCTTTGCATGTTACTGTTTGTAACCTCCATCTTGTTTGGTGTGCTAGGTCTCAGTTGTAAAAGGCTGGTCTCATGTTTGATGGAGCTGTGTTGTGTGCTCCTTGCTCTGACACATCCAGGTAGCCAGAAGCAAGTGCTGTATTTGGGTCCAGGAGAGTAAAATGTAAAACACCTTTTGAGAATGTTGGATCCATTAAAAATGACATTGCTGGGGTGTGAAGAACATAAGCATTCCTCAGTCAAACAGCAGTTTCTGTGGCACAGGTCTTCAGCATGTGGTGAGAAAGGTTAAATGCTTTTAATATATTTTCCAGCCTTCTTTCATCAGAGTCCTTTCAAGGCTCCTGGTCCTTCAAGGTACTACTGCATCCCCAGGGGAGGGTGCATTGCGGTGCTGCTTTCCAGAGTATTTGGGGAGCTGTGTTGCTATCAAGAACTGAGTTTATAACCTTGAGGGCCAGATTCTGTACATCTCATTAGCTGTTGTGTCTGTGCAGCAAACTGCCCCCATCATGTTAATGGGCTGAGTCATGTGAGCATAGTGACTGAAGGTCTTGCTACCCAGCCCTAAGGAGCTGGTGTAGCTGTCCTGTGAGCTGTAGAGCTATGGCTGAACAGACACTTTTAAAGTAGCTATGTTGCATAAACTGTGAATGAACTCAGCTTTGCTTGAATAATGATTTTATTTCCAGTTTATCATATGATGGCTTTAGATGATTTTATGATTCTAGCAAGCACAGTTGCTGTTACCCTTCAGGGCACATTTTCATTGAAAAGCCTGCTATTGGGTGACTTTTTTTCAGTGCAGTGGTGTTATCTGGAACACTACCTACTGGAATGCTAATATGAGCGCTTTTTTTTTTTTTTTTTTTTTTTTTTTCTGTGGGATTTTAGATTTTAATTTTTTTTTCTTTTTTTTCTTTTTATCAGTGCTTCACAGATTTCCAAATCTTCCTTCATTAGAAGCCTGGTAGATTTGACATATTTGTAAAAATATTTTACTTTGTATTCCTTCCAAGTGTAGCACCACTGCTGGGGTGTTGCCCAGCAGCAGCACTGCAGGTAGGGGTATGCAGCATCCCCAGATGAACAGTGCACAGACAGAGGCAGACTGTGGAGGTTCCCAGGCTGTTGTCATCTCTCCTACAGGAAAGCTGAAGAACCTATCCTGCTTAAGTATCTTACAGTTCATATATGACGATACTATCATGAGACTGGTGGAAGCCTCACAAGAAGAACCACTTCTTCCTAACTTCAACAAACAAAGGCTTTTCAGTATTCTATATAAAGCTCCTACTCTACTGTTAGGACTTAGAACATCCTGCATATACCCACGGACCTGGCTTCCTGTTATTTACTAGAAGACACAGTCTGTGTATCAGCATCTCGTACAGGTCACAGTTGCAGGCAGACTTCCTGCTTCTTAGTCAAGAAAATACCCTCCTAAATATTTGACACTACCCACTTGCTAAAGTTTTGGGCTCCCTCATGCCCACTGTGCTCTCCATCCTTGTTCTCTCCATTAGTATAGGCAGGAAAGCAAATTGCACATACATAAAAAAAGAGGTATTTGCATTCACAAAATGGTTTGTTGTGTGCAGCACTGCTTTTCCTGTCAAGTGCTTCCTCAGTTGTAGAAATGTGTGATGCATCTCCACCATACTGTGCTCAGATGCATCACTATCTGTTCACGAGTTCCTCATAGATATACAAATCCCACCTCCAGTGCAAAGCTGGGTATCCTGGCACTTTCCTGGCACAAGCCAGGGGCAGTGGTTTCTTCCTTGGCTGTCTCCATTTCTTGAAACCTCCTTGCTCAGTGGATGCCTGACTCTGATGTGTACCTAAAATTCCATTGAACAAATCCTGACTTGGTTTTGCATAAACAAGATTGAAAGTGGGCCACAGCACCTAGATTTTGAGATAACAAGTGAAATACATTGTTCACTCTGTCTGGAAATCTTAAATGATCTAGGTAGTTAAGTTGGACAGCCAAGGAGGTAGCTGGGGACCCAGCTGTCTTGGACTCTGAGCTCTTGATCCTCTGCTGAAAGGGAATGGGAGCTGCATAATCACAGCACATTCAACAGTCGGGAACATATGTTTTAGGTGCACAAATACTGTGGTTTTGACCAGCACCCAGAAAGTGTTTATTTCCTGGCTAGAACTGGCTTCATTTGTTTTGTCATTAATTGTTTAATTTCTATGCTGGGACAGACCAGCCCAGAAGAATAATCTGAGTCACTGCAATTGTATTTAAACTTGTTGAAGCTCATAAAGCAGAAGAAAAATTATTATGTGTACTCCTGTTTTACATTTACCTAACAATCTCACTGAGTAGCAGGAGAGGAGCACACAGTGAGATGCAGGACGGACTGTGCGTGCTCTGTGCTGGTGCTGCCATACAGTTGCATGGTTGTTAATGTAGCCTTCAATGCTCACATTTAACCATGAGACAGCCAGGCTAAAGTGAAGAAAAAATGGCAGACGCTAAAAGAAGACAGAACATACTTTTTTTGGACAGCTGGATACCTGCTGCATTCATGTGCAGAAGGTCTTCTGCTGTGAGTACAGGGCATGCAGTGTTTAAAGAGTAGATTGCAAGTACAGAGATACCCTCTTTCTCCTGGGTACGCACTGCATCTGCAGGCAGTCTCCATGCAGGGGTTATTACAGACTCCTGACCAGCTGCATCAGGTTTGCAGAAAGCCCAGGAAATTTGGTGTCAATTCTGGATAGAATAATGAATCTTAAAAGCCTTGAAAATTGCATGGGGATTTTATAAAGAAAATAAATGTGGAGCACTGCAGGGAAGGACAGCTGGATTCTGGCTGTCTGCTGTCCCCAGGTCTTTCAGGCTGCTGTGTTCAGCAGCCCTTGTAACCCATTAATCATCCCCATTCCTGGGGGATGTTTTCCTTCCCCAGTCCCTGCTGACCACACTTAGAGGTTTCTCTCTTCTCACAAACCTGTGAAAGCTCTCATCTTGGTCACTCAAGCTCAGCATGCAGCACTGCTGCCATGACATAGTAAAAGGGCCAAATCTAATGGCTCTTGCATTGCTTGAGGGATAAAAATTCCAAGGTCCTTCTAGTAACATGGTCCATGCCAACGCTGTGGATATCCTGGGGAGCTTTTGCTCAAGTTTTGTTGCTTAGGCTATGTTGAAAGAACTGTCCATGCTCTGGTTGGGCTCCTGTGCTCCAGATGCACAATGTGTGAAGATCCACTCCTGTTCCCCACAGTATACTTATGAAGAAGCTGGCTGCCCTGGGCCTGGACAGGTGTCCAGGATCAAGCACTGGCTGCAGGGCCAGGCCCAGAGAGTGGTGGCCAATGGAATTAAACTGAGTTGGCAAACAGTCACAAGTGGCGTTCCCCGGGGCTCAGTGCTGGAGCCACTCCTGTCTAACATCTTTATGAATGATTTTGATGAGGTGATGGAAAGCATCCTCACTAAATTTGCAGATGACGCCAAGTTGGGTGGGAGTCTTCATTTGCTTGAGGGTAGGGAGGCTCTTCAGAGGGACCAGGACAGACTGGACTAATGGGCTGAGGCCAATCATATGTGATTCAACAAGGCCAAGTGCTAAGTCTTGCACAGTCTTGGGGAAGAGTGGCTGGAAAGCTGCTCACTAGAAAGGGACTTGAGGGTTTTGATTGTCAGCTGCCTGAACACCAGTCACCAGTGTGTCCAGGTGTCCAAAAAGGCCAACAGCATTCTAGTCTGCATCAGGAATTGTGTGGCCAACAGGACTGGAGAAGTGATTGTTCCACTGTTCTTGGCACTGGTGAGGTCTCACCTTGAGTACTGTGTTCAGTTTTGGGCGCCACAGATTAAGAAAGACATTGAGGTGCTCAAGCACATCCAGTGAAGGGCAATGAAGCTGGTGAAGGGTCTTGAAAACAAGTCTTATAAGGAATGGCTGTGAGAGCTGGGGTTGTTTAGTCTGAAGAAAAGGAGGCTGAGGGGAGACCTCATCACTCTCTACAACTACCTGAAAGGAGGTTGTAGAGAGGTGGGTGTTGGTCTTTTCTCACAAGTCACAACTGATAGACAAGAGGAAATGGCATCAAGTTGTGTCAGGGGAGGTGCAGATTGGATATTAGGAAACACTTCTATACTGAAAGGGTTATCAAAGACTGGAAAAGGCTGCTCAGGAAAGAGGTTGAATTGCCATTCCTGGATGTTTTTAAAAGATGCCTAGATATGGTACTTAAGGATATGGTGTAGTAATTCTCCTGGTAGAGTTAGATAAAGTTTGGACTTCAGGATCTTAAAGGTCTTTTCCAACCATAACTATTGTGTAAAATCAGTGGAAATCTTGTCACTGAATTCAGCCAGGACAGGGCTCAGCTGTAAAGTTCTTTTTTGCAGGGAAGAAAGGATTTGCTAGGTAGACATCACTAATTTTTGTAATGCTTCATTTCTGCTTTCCATGAATTGTAAGGAAAATGAATGCTGTCATAGGTAATGTGGGTGTGTGCTGACTGGCTTTTTTTTTTTTTTTTTTTTTGTCTGTGTAATTATTGGACATCAGGGCCATAAGCTCCACTGGACATCTTTACCACCAAAAAAAATGTGTGGAAGAAACTTTCTTCTAAATTTTATGTATTGCTAATTTAAGCCCAATTATGTTTGCTTCCCTACATCCCTATGGGATGCTTTTCTGATACAGAAATTACTTGTTGATTCTTATCTAATACAAGTATTTTGCAGCACTTTTCTCTCTTCAGTGCCTGGTATGGCTTTGCTATAAGCTTTTTTTCCTCTTGTTTCCTGCTTCTATGATTATCTGATGGCTGCAGCAGACAGTGGTCTATCTGCAGTTGGTTCCCATTCTTGTACGTATTTTTATCCTTTTGAGGTAACATAAATCAATTGCTGTAATTTTCACTGAAAATTAAGCATACGACTAGCCATCATCACTTGTTCTTACTTGCTGCCTATTTTTCAGAATAATGGCAGATGCTGAGATATAGGCAGCGCTTAATGCTGAACTCAATCAGGAACAAGTGGACAATGCTCAGTCAGTGAAATCAGTTTGTTTCCAACAGCTTCCTACTGGATGTGTTTACACAGGTGACCTCAAGTTGTGCTGTAGGTTCAGGACAGCAGGCATTCCTTTAAAAGGCAGAGAAGTGATCTGGTACATTTCATCCCAGAGCTCTTACCTTTTGATCAAGGGTGGGGCATACAGAATGGGGAAGTATGGATATTGTAAAGAATAGTTTCTCTGGGGTATCTCAGTTTAGCTGCATTCAAGATAAAGGTATTTTAAACAGATCTGTGAATAGTAAGTGTTGCTCAGTTAATATGGCACGCTTGTTTAGCACTGTGTTCATTACATTCAACCTCAAAGAGGAGGTAAAGATACTACTTACTAGTAACAGCCTGGTTTTCCCCTGTGGCAGGCACCCCTCTCCAACAGGGCTCTGAATTTTGTCTTTTAATATTGTGCCATACACTTTAAAATATTTTACTATTTGAAGACACTTTAAAAGGCTGTTAATATTTGAATCTGCACCCTGAAATGTTTTCTGCATGACAATGCAGAGTGCAGCCAGAGATCTTCACCTTAATGGCTTGTGATTTCAAATTGTAGCAATGCTGTTTACTAACAAGTGTTTCTCTAATTTTCAAGAGCAGAGACCAATGAAAAGCTAAAATACTTACCATGTTGGAAAATAGCTGTCTTTAATCTTGGGAGTGTGGAATCTGATATAGGATGTGTGACCCCATGGGAGTTTATCTTGGGTGGGAGATTGTTAGCTGGATGCTACAGATTTAGCCTGCTTCCACTGACTTCAGAAATAGTTCTTCTTATTAAATAAATACTTTTACAGATCTTCCACTGATAAGAATGGACTGAACTGAAGTAGCTGTATTAAGCAAACAGTATTTCAGGTGTGATCATCATATACATAATCATAGGTACTGTAATAATCCAAGTCATCATATAATCATCCCAGTCCTGCAATGACTCAGTTTTTCATGTTGGTCTCTTTCACACCTCTATCAAAGTTGCTTTTCATTGCTGCTTGTTAATATTGTTCAAATGGGCAGGTTTCCCTTCCCCATGGGATTATTTACTGGGGAGTATTTTCTTCAGGATATACCAAGTTTATATCCTTGGAGTCTGCTCTCCCTCTGCTGTCTCCTGCCAGCCTTCCCAGTGCTTCTGGCTTAGTTATTAATTGTCCCTAGTGATTACATTTCTGAATTAGTGTCTTCTCTCATTTCACTTAATGCACTCTTTGGGTGATGTGACTGGACATGCACTTGTCCATCAAGTGATCCTATGGATACCTCAGCTCACTTCCTCTCCAATGCAGAGGCATCCATTCCGTAGAGTGTAATTACTGGAAAACATCATGAATATCCTTGTGGCTGCTGGTTTTTACTGTCAGCTCAGCTACTCGCATCTATTAATGGATGTGACTGATTGAATGTGCACTATTCTCAATCGGCTTTAAAACAATTCCTGACTATTAAGTTATTTAATAACTCTATCAGTTTTCTTTCACCCACTTTCATATAATTTTGGATTTTAGCCAATGTCATTTATTTTATGAAACAAGTATTTTTTTTTTGTGAGCAGACTTATTTCCTATAATTGTCACTTTCTGACATCTAGTAAAATATCTCCATTATCAGTCATATTTTCCCATTAATTCTCTCTCAGCTAATTTTGCTTGTAATTGCTTTCATTTTTTGTGAGATAGATCTTTTTATCATATGCATTATTCTGTAATTACTGTTTTGAACTTACTATATTTCACATGCCAAATGCAATCAAGTTGAGGAACTGGAGCCACCTGTCTGCTACTATTTTTATTCTTTAACTTCTCTTTTGTGTGAAGATGAGATCTGATGTGGCATTTCTCCCCTTACTGGATAACTCAGAAGGTTAACATTCAAATTACAGCTTAATTTCAATTAAACACATGTCTTACGAGATGTGGACAGGAGCTCATTGATGATGGCATTGCTGGGTCAGGCCCTCATTGCTACAGCTCTGTAGCAGCTACCATCCAGGCAACCCATCCCCAGTGGGACCCTTCTCACTGTCCTTACTTGAACCTTTCCTGCAGAAGTATTTGCTCTGTCTTCTCCTCAGATGACTTTCCAAGCTGACAGCATCCAAGATCCTGATTGTGGATTTGAGGAGCCAAGCACTCACTCAGCTTGTGCTTTCCTCACCACTGCACCAGGAGGGCAGAAAACACAGTGCTGCATCCGACAGCATCAGGGTAGCTCTGAAATAGCTGGTAAGAAGAAATAACCAGTAAGCTCCATTATGTTTTGCCTATTGTCCTGGAGAGTCTGAAAATATTTGAATTATTTGATAAAGTAGCCGAGTTGTCACAATCTCTTGATCTCTCTGTATTGGTTATCCTTTGTGTGATAATTCAGATGCCACTTAGGGCAGGTTTTTGATGCAATGACGCCTCTGAAATGAATATTGCTAACAAACCTTCCCTCAGAAATAGATTCAGTTCTGTGATGAGGGAAGCCATAGCATTTTACTGCAAGCTGAGAATTTGGATGTCACCAATTACTGTGGCTCGCTTACTAGGGGTTAATTAGTTAAGTAACTGGTTATGTGCCCATGTCTTCAATCCTTTAACTGGATCAATGACTTAACCTAGCACGGTAATTCCTAATTCCTTTATGAAACTTTGCTGAGATCCTGGACTTCCTCCAGTCCAAGAAGCTTTTTCATTAGTGGTTATCTAGGAAAGCAGCTAAGAGCAGCCTTTAGAATTGGTGTCAAGAGTGATGTTGAAGGAATATTTGTTCTCATTTGAGGTGCAATAAATCACTTTAAAAGCAATGAATTGTCCTGCAAAAAATCTCCCTCTGTCTATTATATTGATCTCATCCTGAACAGCTAAGCTCTAAACCAAAGACATGAGGTATGACTGCTGGAGATTTCAATTAGATGATTTTTAGGGAAACTGATTTTAAGTGACCTTAAAACCTGATAATTAGCAACTGTATCAGCAGCTGTATTTGTAATGAAGATTATCTAAAAAAATGCCTACCCGTGTGGGGTTTTTTTAGTGGCTTAATCTAAGGCAGGCTTAAATTAATACAGTTGTTTGAAGGGAGTAATTTCATTTGAGTGAAATCTGCAGAAAGGTAAGTGCAGTACCTGTTATACCAGCACACCAGACCTGGGAGTGCTTTACTCACTAGAAACTCAAAATGATCCTCACGATAAAGTTTGAGAAGTAATTTGGAATTGGCAGATGCAACTCAATAGAGATGATAGGACAATGCTGTTCTTGGACAGAAGAATTAATGGGTGCAGACAAATATTAGTGCAGTGGGGATCTGGGAGGCAAACTCAATCAGAAGTGGTGTAATTCTGCTGCAAAAGAATACAATTTTATTCTCAGGAGTATTAGCAGAAGCCCCAGAGCTGGGCTGGGGCAGTTGTTTCCCTCAGTGACAAGGGCTGAGCTGTGTTAACATGTCCAGTTTTGGTCAGCGTGATTTGAAGATGTGGAAACACTTAACAGAGCCCAGAGCAGATGAACAAGAACAATGAGGCAGAGGGAGCTGTTTCCAAGAAGTTAACTGTAGAAAGAGGTGGATTAATTTCCTTTGAGGAGATGGAGGTGAAATCTTCCTTGGAGAAAGCTGTGAGGAAGTGCAGAGCAATCACCTGTCCTTCAGCAGCAGGGAAGAAAGGGCAACCAACCAGTGGAATATTTTAGTTAAATATTTGGGAAAAAACTTCTAGAGGTAAGGGTAGATAAGCACTAGGACTGGTTACTGCAGAAGAAACCTGTTTCATGGGAGGTTTTAGTAACAAGTCCAACACCATCTACCAGGTCTATCTCCTCACCATTCCTTGTGCCCTCTGTATACTACAGATCACTCTATCCCCAATTCCTCACATCCATCCCTCCATGAACTGTACCTCCAGGCTGGGGCTGCTGACAATCGCAGGTGGAGTCCTGGTGGAGAAAGTCCATTGCTAATCCGTGCGACAGGTATACTGTAGTGACGCCAGTGAGATGAGCAAGAGTACCATGGTTTAATCCTGACCTGGTGGGACCAACTCAGAGGTGAAAGGGTGCTCAATCTTGTGGAAGAGTATTATATTATAGGAGTTGGATTCATTTGCTTAGGGGTCAAATGGGAAATCCTGGTTTTCTTTTATAAAGCTATAGCTGAACTCCAAATTGCAACTATAGTTATTAAATCTAAAAAGTGAAAAAAACCAACCCAAAACAAACCCTACTTCTAAAATCCATAAAAGCAATTTATAGGCATCTTGCTGTTCTTTCCAAGGGAAAGGAGGAAAAATCAAGGTGGCTGGTCTGCATGTATTTTAGTGTTCAAGAAGTTAAAAAAAGCAGGTAGGTTTCAAGTATTGCCTTAGCAAATTTACTTCCCTTTCCTCTTCCTTTTAGATGTACCGGTTTGGTATCATTTTATACCTTTGTGTCTGACATGATGAAGATTTTTCTGTCTCTGATACAGGTAGTATATTTGGAATATCACTTGAGAGCTGAGCTTGAAGGTTTAACTCATTTAAACTGCTAAAGAATTGGTCAAATTTTCACAGATCTGAACAGCCTTCACTCCTCTTAAATCTCTGAAGGCTCAGGAGTCTAATTACTCAGTGACATCCAGCCTGCTGTGAATATCCAGCCTCTGAATGTCAGGCCTATTTGTTTATTTGCTCTGAGTAGTGCTGTTCAAAGCATTATGTGATGGATGAAGCTAATTGCCAAGAGCTCAGAATGCACCTGATCTGGTGCTAACCATCCCCCTGTATCCAAGCATGCTATTCTTTGCAAGTATCTGCATTATGTGGTAGCATCCTGTCGTGAGAAGTAGTCAGAAACGAGCAAAAATGAGCCTTTTGAGAGTAGATAAGAACAACTTGCACTGGAGCAGCAGATGTGACTGTTGTTTTCTACAAGTAGATGATTCCCTAATCCTCTTAAGGATAGCCTGGGTAAAATCCCCTTTGTGACATTAGGCGCAGCTCTGGACCAGGTGGCCTAAGCTTCTGCTGCTGGCTTTGTGAGCTGCTTTGCTCTGAGGAAACTTCATGCTACTGCTGAAAACCCACCATAAAAACATGTGAGCTGCCAGGTGTGTGGGAAGAGCCTTGGGTAACAGCCAGCATCATGGTACAGGCAAGACCTTTTGCTGAGTACAGCTAAGTGGTCCTGTGGGCTTTTAGGTCCTCAAAGTCTGTAAATGCACCAAAAATGCTGAGTGCCCTTCTTAGTAGTTTAAGAAGGTAGTAAAATACTAGGCAAAAATAAAAAGGGATGGCAGTGTGAGGTGAGAGATGAATGAGATAGTATGGGAAAAGCATAATGGTGTGAGCTGAGCTGTTGAGCTGACACAAGGAGTATCTTGCATCTCCCTCAGCCCTTCTCCAGGGAAAAACACTCGCAGATGTGTGTGGCCTGTGCAGATGCAGAAGAAAGCTCTTCCACGTGGTTGGATTGTGAATAATGTGATGAGGGAGAGTGGTCAGGAGATGGGACGATGGTCTGCCACCTGCCATGATTTCCCTGATATGTCCTAGACATGCTATGTGACCTGGGACAAAATACTTTGTCCTGGAACACGGAAGGTACCCTACTCTCCAAATACCCTGAAACAGGACTTGGAAACTGGGACATTTCTCCCACCAACCTTAACTGATATTCCTTGTACAAGTTGGTAGTGACCCTTTAGAAAGTGTTATTGTCCATTATTTCATGCTTAATAAAACATACCCTCTTCACAAGTCAAAACCCAAGCTCCATCCTGCTGGTTTCCTTCTTCAGTGCCCTTCGGTACCTTCTTCCCTTCCTCATCTCCTTGCACCACTCTCAATAACCAAAATCTGCATCTTGAACATTCCTCGCTCTTATTCAGTGCTACAAGGAGTGATGAAGACCCTGTAGGAGTTCCACCTGCATATTGTAGCATAACCCTGAAATTACTTTAAAGACAAATGGCTTTGAGATTCTTGTTTTCCTTTCATTTTTGGTAGACACCACAATTTTTGTCCTTTCTCTAATCAGCCAAAGAATTTTGGTAAGCCAGAATTCCTTTTCTGGAATGACACAGAATGCATTGTGAGAATATATCAAGGCTGTTAAGTTCTCTGGATTTTGGTGAAGATAATTTTGAAGGGTACAATCCTGAGGTTTTTACTTGGGCAAATCTTGCACTGACTCATCCAAGACAATCATGTTAAAGTCATCAAGTGTAGATTATGAAAGGGTCTGAGACTGTATGTGATATGTTTCTGTAGTACATTTTTTGCATGTCCAAAGCAACTGGTATTAGCTTTTTTTCCATGTTTTCTGGTTTATTTTTAATTCCTTCACCGCTTTTCTTGTTTATCTGTTGTAAAAAGGCCCATGCTGACATTTCTGGCCTTGCTTCCTTTGAAAGACATGGTGATGTCATGATCTAGGATTGCTGGTAGTAACACCTTCAAGGGGGAGAAGATAATATTTTAATCCAATTAAACACAACAGCTTTTCTGTGGTGACATGCACCACCCTCACTTAGTCCTTGTGACTCAAGATTCAACTGATAAAGCAACTGGAACACTGGGAGAATTTCTAAGCTGGAAGATATTCAACATCTTGGTGTTGGTCAACTACTGACTCTTCTACAAATTGGATATGAATCATTTGTATGATGTAAAATACGTCAGTTCACAAAACAATTTTCAGATACAGATTATGATTTGCTTGCTGTTTGGTGAGCTTAAAGAAATGTACACATTTCAGAAGAGCTTCCTTCTTAACTGTGTTCTAACAGCCTGCTGGAAGTCCTGTGTCTGCCACAGAAGTCCAGCTCCATGACTCAGTCATTCAAACAGGAATAAACTGCCCTCTGAACATATTTTTCATTGTTCAGTACCTTTCCTTAATGAAACTACTATTTAGAAAAAGACTACATGAAGGAAAGGAGTCTGGGGTCTAAGCTTTCAGATGTTGAAACAAGCAGTTGACTTGAAGTCTGGTCACCCCAGGACCTGTTCCTGCCTCAGTCCCTGCCTTTGAGGGGCCTCAGTCTTCCTGGACTTAGGTATGTTTCTTAAATAGGTAACAAAAATTAAGAAAATAATTTAAGGCAGTGTTTGCATCAAATTAGTTTTTAACAAGCTATAAGGCATGGGACTGTTGCAGCATTAAGTACTACTTTGGCTTCAGTGGAGTTATTCTGCATTTCCAATGATGTAAAGAAGATCTGAATCTGTCATCTTGGCTGCTCCACTTAAGCAATTGATTCTAAATCAGCCTTGCTATCCAAACATGTAGAATTAAAGACGTGTTACTAATTATGTATCTGCAATTCCTGACTATTTTTCTTCCTAGTTTAGTCAAAATCTTTCTGACATTTAGCAGATTGACATTCTCTTAGCATCTCTACAACAATCTGTCCAGTTTGTTTAAGAAGGCAACAGTTTTGGAAGACACTACAGCATCTCTGCTGGAAACTCAAGTACCTGGCAAGAGATGCTCGAGATAGTTGTTGAGCTGGCCAAGTTCTGCTGCTATGCTTAGTGATTGCAATGGGCAGTTGTGTGACCTCATGTCTTCAACTGTCTAGGCTTCACCTTTTATCTTCTGCAAGATGGCTTGGGAAAAGCTATGTGGAGTTAGAGACCACAGTAAGAATGCTGTTGCCCTAGTTGGTTCATCCTCTGCAGTACTGACTACTCTTTTTGGTGAGAGGTGATTGATGCCAGAATGACACATGGTCATATTTCTAGTGTGTTTGCACATCTCCTCATTCCTGTGGTGGGGATGATGCCTGCTTGCTGGTCAGATGTTGTCATCAACACTCAGTGCATACTTCACTCACCTTAGGGAATGTATAAAGTGCTGGATGATGGTTCCTGTTCCCAGAGGTTGGGGGAAAGATTTCCATATTAAAGTTTTCACTTTATGACTATATTTTAAGGGTCTAGCTAGTAAGAAGTAAACCTGTCCTAGGCTAAGGACATGGGACCTGTGTCCTCTGTAATCCAATAACCACCGAAAGGCAGTCATCACTCTGAAAATAAACATGATAGTTGAACAATGTACCCTCTACCTGGGGACTCCCAACTCCACCTGGGTACTGCAATTTTCCTGCCACCCAGGCTGCTCTAACTGCTTTCTAACAGTGCTCCTAGAGCCTCTTTGCACTTTTCTTTGTGATACCTGAAGAGCTTCGCTCTGCACTTGATTTTTATTTCCACAAGTTAGTGGTGAAGTGGTCTATCAAAGTGCGTTAACAACCGTAAAAACACTTTGAAGTGTATAAATATACCTTAAAGAGTCATTCTCTTTTGCCTTTTGTTGTGGGCAGTACTCTTTCAGGTATTTACACCCAATGCATTTCACATTTCAATGTGACCTCTGCTGATGCCTGTGCAGATCAAGAGGGAGATGAATATATGATGTATTCATCAGAGCAAGGCTCAGCTTTTTTTGTTCATTTGTTCTTCACTGCAGTAGTTCAGTGGCTGCAAGCATTGTTCCATCTTACCAGACAAAGCAGTTATCTCTCAGGATCAGCCGTGCTCATTGTAGGCGGAAGTGAATTGTATGTCTGGTTTTTACATAATTTACTGCACAGTGACAATCATTATCTGTTGTACGTGATGACAGGTACTGAATTCCAGGTTAGTTATATTGAAGTAAGTACTATTTTTGATAGAGTCCTTTTTGGCCATTACTGAAATGTAGTGATGACTTTGGGTGTTACCAACTGATTCAACAAGGGTTACCCAGAGTTCAGCCTTTTAGCAGATACTTAGGCTTATCTGTACTTGTGCCCATTGGAAGATCACTGTTTATTCTCATTTGGAGCTCCATGATTTGGATAGCTTTTTACACATTGCTCATTATAAATTATACTTAGTGTGTTTCCATTTGGCCTAGATTCCTCTCTCTCTAAAAGCTTATTCCAGGATTTGTTCACTATCTCTGTTTCATATTCAAGCGGCCCTTTTATAGCCCTGGTGAGAATTTACATGTAATTTAAAGCCTTGTATCCAGTTTCAGTTTACAGCCCCCTTTCATTTATGGCACAAGCACGGACTTGTTCTGCTGTAGATACAGCAGTTAATTCTGTGTTGCTGAAAAGTGCTGAGGACTTTTTTGCAGAGAAAATTTACTGACAAACTAGTTGCTGTTTTAGTTTCAGAATGACAGCAGAGAAAATACAAGGGCAGTGCTAAATCAGAGTATCGATGATAACATAGTAGCAATCAATGCCTCTCAATAAAATATTTACTGATGGATCCCCTCACTTGTCAAAACTTTGGGGTAAAAAAAAAAGGCTGGAATAGATAAGTCCTTTCCCTCTTGCCTGGGGTTATGAATTAATGTAAAAAGATAAGTTCTTTGTTCTTGGTTGAAGAGAGTGTATGACTTGTTTAGGCATTGCTTACTCTGCCTGCTGCTTTGCTGTCTAAGAGGCCATCTATTAAGTAGTACCCTGGCAGAAACTTACACTGTTTTATATAGCACTTGTCATTTGAAGATCTCCAAATCTGTCCAAAGTGGAGGAAATTTATCATCTCTATTTTGTAAATTTAGAAACTAGAAACAGACACTCAAGGTCAGAAAAATGTTGCCAGTGCTGGAAATAGAACTCAGCTCTTTTGAGTCATGGTTTCTGATCTTGCTAAAATCTAGATCACAAGTGGGGAAAGGAAAATGGTTCTTGAAACCACAATTATTAATTTACTTCTGAACTTATCTTCTGTTGCTGTTAAGTTGCTAGGCTGCCATGGTCTCTTATTTACCCATGCACAATAACAATATAAAGCTGTTTGCACAGTGTAACCGAAAACATTGCTTTACATGCAGTGGCAGTAAACTCCTGCACAGCTGAGGAGTGCTCATAAACACTCTGGGAAGGGTTGGGTCATGTGGCCCAACGTTGTCCTGTAATGCGGCTTCAGCTATAGAGCTGGATCCAAAGGAATGGGAACTGTCTACCTGTAACTATGTACAGAGCCTGGAAAAATGATGCCTTCATCCTGCTTTGATCCAGGATGATGCTGAAATGTAAATAGTGTAATAATATATTTTTAGATGCAAAGGCAGTCAACTTGTAAGAAGCAAATGGAAAATCCTCATGTGTTGCAGCATCCAGTGAACCTGCTATTTTTTCTTGTTTCCTCAAGTCATTCACACATACTGTTTCACTCACTGTTAGGAAGTAGGGAAGTATTTGCAAACCTAATTTGGAACCATTTACAAAAGCAAAATAGTTCTTTGTGCCGAAAAGCTGCAGAGAGTGTCTTCTGTAGGCAACTGGCTTGGAGAACGTTAGTACTGCTTTTAAAAAATACTAGATGCTGGCTTGCTGTGTGAGGCAGCATCTCCCTGGGAAAGATGCTGTCCTAACTCCACCAGTCTACTATGGGAGAAAAGGGAATTAATTTTTCATCCTCATCTCTGGTGGAGCCATCTCCTTTCTATTAATCACAGTTTATCTCTGCTAGAGGTGTGGAGCCTTGACATAATGAAAACATTTCAGCTGTCTCTGTGTTCTTAAATTGATCCCCATCACTGCATTCAAACATCTGCTCCTCGGGGAAGACCATTTGCTTCAATATTTTGATTTGAAAATTGTACTGACATAAATAGACAGCAACATCAGATTCAGCATCTTGAATGCACTTTCCAGTCTATGCATATCTTCAGGCTATCTATTAGGAAAAAAAAATTAGTAGTATTTCTAGTGAATTCACTTAAAAGCTAAGTCATTTAAATTCTCAGCCTTTTTAGCTATTGTTGTTGCCAGATGTTTGTATAATTGCACAAAGAAGTAGTGTTCACTGCTTCCACGTTCACCCCAGCTTGTAGTCTGGTGGGTTTGGGGACAGCAACTTAATGCATTCCCTTTGTTAAAATGGACAAGTCACCTCTGAAAAGGAGGGCGCCTTGATCTGCTTGGAGATGGTGGGGCTTATTTTTATGGAATAATACAACAAAATGCTCCCATGTTGCAGTGATATAATCGGCAACTTTAAAAATCCTTGGCTTGAAGATACATCAGGGGACTAGTGCACCCAGCCACTTTAAGAGCAGCTGGGAGACTGTGAGAGTGCTTACCTCTTGTTTTTTCTCTGTAACAGCACTGGGAATATATTTTTCTAATTCTGAAATGGGAGCTAATTGAATGCCAAAGACCATTTGTGCAAAATGCTGCTGAAATAAGATGATAAAACTTCCTGAAAGGTCTGTTAGTCTAAACCACAGTGAAGGTGTCTGCTGTGCTTTGCTGCAAGATGTCCCAGCAGACTTGTGTTAAAGATAGTTTGCAGAAGGACTGGCCATCCTATTGTGTTGTCTTTTCTGTTTTATGGCTCGTAACCTAAAAGTCTTTCTTTCAGGTTCTGTTGTTTTGGCTTCATTTCTCCTGCTCCCCAACACTTTCAGTTTTGCCTGCTCAGGAACGATACTGATACAGGACACAATAAGAGTGAAAATGAAATATTGATGATCTGATATGATCAAGGATTTTGAAGTAGAATGCTTTGAAACTTTCTTCAGTTAATATCCACTTAAGTCCAAAATCCAATGGGTGGTTTAGATTCCTGATCTAGAAGTTAAACACTTCTTGAATTCCCTTTGATTATACTCATTACAAACAGATCTGGTGAACATCGGGGTCATATCAGCTGCAAAACCAGCAGGGGCCAGTTTTCGTACTCCTATCTTAAAGGTCAAAACCAAACTGGAAACCAAACCAAGCCATTTGGTATTGTCTGGACTATTGCAAGTCTTTAGGATGATCAAGATCTGATGATGTTCATGATCCCACCTTTAGTGAGTATTTACAACAGCAGAATCTTTTTGAAGAAGCTTATTGTCTATGTCTGTTCATGGTCTCAGCTCACCTGATAGATGTGCAGGTATCTTGAAGGCTTTGAAGGACTGATATAATGGGAAAAATCACATTCTGCTTGAGCTGGATAAGATAGTCTCTTGTATATTTTTATCTAGTTTTCCTTCTGCAGCCCTACTTGTCTCAAGGTATATGCTGTAAGCAATAGTGAACAAATTTAGGGTGAAGCTGAACCAAAGCTGTAGATTTGTCTTAATTACTTCCAACTGTGGAAGCATCTATGCATTTGTAAGGTACTGAGTACTTTGGTCTCTTAAGCTATAAAACATTTAGCACCTGCGGGATTTAACAAAACACATGGCTGTTTTTCTTTCTGGCACATGTTCCCAGTTGTATGAAAGTGTGAGAAATAGCTCATGGTTCAGAGGATGACCTATTTCTAGACTAGTTGTAGGATTAGGGCAGGTGTTTTCCATCAGTTCTGTATCTCTCTGTTCTGACCCTTTAACTTCTCACTACTAATTTCCCAAAGGAAGCTCCTGGACTGGAGGCTGTGGGGCTGTGATGGAGAAACCCACTTCAGAGGCATAGGGAGTAACAACCCTGAGATCCAGCCACTAAACTCACTCATCTTAAAAGTGAAGTAAAAGTGCTCTTTGTGTTTGGTTGTTTTGTTTTCCTGCAAGAAGCTTTTAAATGTGTCATTTAAATGCACCACCTTGTAGGATTCAACACCCACAGTAAGATTCAATGCACAAGGACAGGTTGGTCTCCTGGACACATCAGGGTACAACCCTACAGACTCCCCTCCACCTTAAGTCTTCTCATGATATTTTCTGTGTTTACTTAGTTTCCCCCATATAACCACTGCTTGACTGCCTCTTATGGGCAGTAGAAGAAAGGAAAGACTGCCTAGCTTATGTGTTTTCATCACCTCTGGGCAGATGTGTTTATTGATAATATAACTAAGCTCCCTAGCCTGTTTTCATGGAGAAATGACCAAAAGCCTGGGGTGTGCATCTAGAAGCAGGCTCAATGTGTGTGGTGTGTCACTGTCTTACAGTGTTGTCCAGGAACTGTTCAAAACAATAATTACTCATGTGGTTTTATGCTAGTGTGTATTTAGGAAACCTGAACTAGACCATATGATAGAAGTTCAAGCTAGATAGAATATTGCTGAGCTGGGCAGTGCTGAGGGCAGGAGACATCATCGTGCTGGACTTCCTGCATCGTCCATTTAGGCAACTGGATATTTCCTGTCTCTGCTTGCAAATGCTCCCCTCTTCTTGGCAGGCTGTGTGGTGAAAGCTTGCTGTCTCTCAGGCTCCTTCCAGATGTCTGAGGTGTCAGGTGGCAGTAATGCTAAAAGGGAAGGGAAGGGTGTTAATCATGTTAATACCTACTTGATCTTGATGTTTACACGTGAGAGAGTTGCACATTTTGCCTCTGTAGACCATGTGTATTTCGTATACAGCAGTTATTTATGTCTCTGTATTCTTCCCATAAAGATCCGACCCTTCCATCCGGTATTTTGGAAGCTGCCTGCATCCTTGGCTTAACACAAGGTTTATGGGAACTTCTGAACAACATTTCCCTTCCTCACCTTGCTCAGGGCTCTGTGGATCCCATGTTCCATTTCCTACAAGATAAGGGTTTCTGCAGCCCCTTTTCTTTCTCTGTGGGAGAGAAGTCATGTACCTTGTGATTTTCCTATAAACTTTCTAGGAATGGGGGACAGAAGTGAAATGAAGAGTTGTCTTGGCCTCCACTACCCGTTGTTTTCTTCTGCATGTAATTACAGAAGCAGAAACTGTAGCTTCTGCAAGTTGGATGGAAACAGATCTGTTGCCTCTTTTTTTTCCTTCTGATTTTTTTTCTTTTCCCTAATAATCTGTCCCCCTCTCCCCTCAACTGATAGCTTTGTGCCTCATGGCACCTAGAAGAGTTCCTTGCATTTTTACAAGGGAGTAAACAGGGTGTTCCAATGTTGTGCTCAAAGACAGCAAACCAATTGCTTGTGATCTGAGCACCATTTTGAGCCAGGAAAAATTTTCTTTATATGTTGTCTTTCCAAGCATTCTTAAAAGGCATGGGTCCTTGGGAGATTCTCTGGTGCAGTTTACAGCAATACCCCTTTATTGATGGGCAGCTGAATGAGGGATCTATTTTGCTATTACTTATTTATCAAGCTGTGGTAGAGTGCTGCCTACGAGCACAGATCAGACTCTAGTATTGAGCAGTGCAACTCGCACCTGCTCTGGATAATAAAACAATTTAGAGGTGTGTTTAGTTTCCTTGTCTCTTTTTTATATGACTTAGCAAACAGTGTTCCACTCCACAAATGCGAAAGGCAGCTGACTCAGAAGAGGAAACGTGTAAGGACTAGCAAATGCTGCCCCCCTGACAACCATCTTTGTGTTTGGAGGGAAAAAATCCTCTATATGGCTTTTCCTTGACTCCCATTTAGGTAGAACAGTGGTAGGGATGGCCTTGTGTATTCCTGTTGCACCCTCAGAGCCATGGAGGGGTGAGTAGAGGCTGGTTTGGGGACCGGAGGAAGATGGGCATGTGAGGGGACTCTGCGTCATGTAGAGAGAGAAGCCATGAATGACTGGTGAGATCCCGGTCTCCATCCATAGCCTTGGTCTGACTGGCAACCACCAGAAAAGGCTCTGTCCTTTAAAAGACATTTTGTTCTTAAGCCTCAAAGCAAGAAAGTGCATTAATCGTGTTTTGCCAACAGCTGATGATGTAAACACAGTGAAAGGAGCGAACTGCAGTTTAAGAGGGTGCTCTGGACACATTATCCTCTGTGGACTGGGCACGGAGCAAACCCTGTAACTCTTACGAAGAGTTACAGCTGTGTGGGTTGTGGTTTGTGGTTTTGTGTGGGTTTGTTTTTTTTTATTATTTTTTAAAATTATTATTATTATTATTATTATTATTTTTGCTTGTTAGTCTTGCGTTGGTTTT
>JANHGN010001690.1:0-11915 GCA_024605025.1 Megaceryle maxima
GGCAAGCCCAGACATGTCAAGGCAACACTGAGTCTGGATGGGCCACATGTCCATTCTTCTCAAGATGCATTGCTACAGTGACTAGGACTGATTTCTAAGCCACAGGTATTGTGTCATTCACAGGATATCGGAACAAATAAAAAAAATAAGATGTAGCAGAATTAAAGTCAAATTTGAACAACCAGCTTGCAACAGCTTCCTTAGGCAAAGGGAATCATCTCGTCCAACACTTTTTTTGTTGATTGTTCTTATAAATACTGTCCAGCAACAGGTAGCCTAAAAGTACCCATCTTTCACCTCTGTTCCTCCCACTCCTTGCCTTTGGGAGGATTACATTTGTTTTCTACTAATCAAAATTTTCTTTCCCGGGGCTTGCCAACCTTGCCAGGGTTGGAAATAGCTCCTTTGAAAATCCAACACTAGACTAATGATTATTAAGGGTATGTTTCAGTAACAGTGAGCTGGTTCCATTTTCATCATAGACAGTAAAGACCTATAGGAATATATAAGGCATCTTGTCACAATTTCATTAACAGTTGTATTATATTAACATATAATTCACAGTAATAGTTGTATATTTCAGGATGTACAAATCAAAAAACACTGGGCTTAAGGGGGTAAGGAACATAAATGTTTCATTATTGTAACAAAATTGATTCTTTAAAAACAGGCTGAAGTGCAACGACTGCTGTTCAGGCTTACAGTTTGTTAGCCTGCACTCATCAAAACAGAAGTACAACAGACTTGATGACACTGCTTTTTCTACTACAAAACCAAATATAAGAACAAAAAATGAGAAATATTTTAGATGGAGTTATTATTATAACATTTATTTGATGGCTGAGTAGCAAACTGTCTTCTCAGATTCACAGAAATCTCTGAGATCTTAAATAGCAAGATTGATCTAGAGAGATCAGTTATTTACAGCAGCCAGAGAAATGTGTTGCTACTCAAAAGTGATATGATAATAACACATCACACAAACCCATTTGTTCTTACATTGAATTACACTCCGTCTGAAGCTAAATTGAACACAGTATTGAATTTGGTCCAAAGCCTGTAAATCTTTTGCAATTAAAATGCAAAACCTGTTCCCTCAGATTTTATCTCATAATATCGTGTTTAATACAAGAAGCAGCGCCTCATAGTTTATTAGGCCTAAACAGCTTTAAAGAATTTAGTTGCAGAATATCATACTAGATGGTGCTGGAGAAAAGAAGAAATTAGGAAGTACATCTGGGGGAGAGGATGGTAATGGTGAAGAAGGAATTAGGAAGTTCTTACAGGCTGTCATCAGCCTATGGTAGTGCTGGAGGAGAAAAATGTTTGCTGCAGAGCACAATGGATGCAGCAAGACAAAGTGCAGCCTGAAGAGGAGAGGACCGGAGAGAGGGAAAGCAAAAGTCAGTACAAAAGACTTCATTTATGTTGAATAAAGGTTTGATTTTTGTTTTGCAGCAGGTATACACTGCACCATCGCCATTGACCTGCTCTCCTACTTAACGTCAGCTGAGAAATTGCCATACATTGTTTTTTCCACAGGTAAATACTGAAAACAAAGTGATGTACAGCCTTGTCCTCCATTATATATCACATAGCAGGGTCCATTCCAAAAGCTCTTTCTTCTCTCAATTAATTTCATCTGAATTGCATAGATCTGTATTTAGAAATAAAATGAGATTAATGCCAGCTGCTAGACTGGTTTCCCAGAATTTACAAAGCATTTTACCATGGGTGCTGAAGTCACATCATCCTGTCTCCACGGAACAAAATGTGGACAGGATTATGATTGCACAGATATGCTTGCACGTATCTGAAGCCATGGCACATGAAAACAAATGAGTGCTATTATACTGTAGTATGAATGGAGAGAGCTGCTGAAGGAACCATTAAACATGTCACAGATAGAGCTTTGGAGATTCCTGGTGGCTGCTCATACTCATTCTGCAAGCTGCATCATGTTGTAATATAATGTAGCTCTTGTGGCGTATAGTGTGAAGGGCAGCTGTGTGACAGCCCTGGGAGGGCTGGCTCTGTGACGTACAATGCTCTTTTCCTCGTCATTAGTTAGGATCATGTACTGTGCATACTGGGAATCGAAAAGCAACGTACATAGGAAAGCATACTATCATTAACAGTTTGTGCATGGATTAGGATTATTTAGTCCTGGCCCAAAAAATATCAGATATTTTATTTTACTATTTAGGAAACTGGCACTAGTCCCACACAATACTGGACATTCCAGGATGTAAAGGGGATTGGAGAGAAGAAAGGCCAGGGAAGTAAAGGAGAGGGGTTTATGAACAACTCCCATGTAAAGAACAATTAGCCCAATGATCTGTTATTCAAAAATGTTCATGATTTACGTGAAGAAACTGGTATCTAAGTGGGAATCAGGCCTTGGTGAAACATCCTTTGCAATTTCACCTATATCACAGAAAGGAACAGGACAGCTTTTGGCTAGAGCAGCTTGCTGCAGGGCTGCACATTTGCCAGTGCTGCAGAAGGCAGGTTACAGGAGTGCATAGCTGGAGTGCGAAGAAAGGATGAGGGTCACTACTTCTGGCAGCATTTAGACATATTTGGCATGAAAGTGCCCATGAAATCACAATTTTAGTAGGCAAGGCCTCCTGCTCAGTGCTGCTACAGGTAAGAATTGATTCTTGCTTAAAACTTATGTTAAAGGTTGTCAACTCAGCCCAACCTTCTTCTTCCTCCTTTATGCATGATTCCCATTCAGGCTGTGGGAGCTCTGCGTGTATCAAAGGTAAAGGAGGAAAAAGGAAAGCCTACAAGTCCTTTGAACTGCATTCCAGATGCTAAGGACAAAAGAAAGCCTTGTATGCTTGACACTAAATATACCATGTTGCAACACATGTGAAGAAGAGTGAACATGCGGAGAAATGCCTCAGAAATTTCAGGTCCACAGACACAACAGGCTGTTAAATACAGCAGTGTGCAGATAACCGAACAGCACAATGAGGCAATGGGCAAGAGACGCAAAGCCACCACTCCCCAACCCACCGGTCCAGAGGAAGAACAGAACCTGCTCTTGCAAGATACCAGGGAGCACCTTCACTCCTCATCTGTAGGCCCTGAGCATGTAACAGTTGGTAAGGTCTTGCTTTAATATTCCCACACTTTTGACTGAAGAAAGTAAAAGATGTAAGAAAACAGAGGCCATACACCTTTGTATCAAAGGCTTAATTCTGATCTTCATTGTGGGGACGTAGTTGCACTGATGCAGCTGGTCTTTGCTGAGGGAAGGAAACCATTTGACATAAAAACATGTTCTTTGCATGGCAAAATGTCTACACAGAGACAAGTGGTTTTGTAAAAAAGGTTCTGTGTTTACCTTTTCAGGCTCTACTGGATAGCGCAAAAGACTTCCCCATTAAAGAAGAAATCATGCATAGAGTGATTTTTTAAAATGACTACAGAACAGGATATTTTATAGGTGATTGTGTAATTTTTGAATGGACAGTTATTTTCCCTTCCAGAGTGTACAAGGTATCTCTTGTCAGACATGCTGTTTGGAATTTATGCTTTGTCATTAGCTCAATTTCTAAAAATACTTAAAATGTAGAAAGTGTCACTTAAAATTTATATCCTGCCACAAGATAATGGACATGTCCATTTATTCACATGTGCTTTGCTGCAAACAACTGTAAACTGAAGCCAATGCCGGGGCAGGCATCACCTAAATTTAATCTTACACATTGGATATGCATTTTGATAGCAATACAATTACTCAGAGCATAAACATAAAGATCAATAAGTCTGCGCAGTGTCCAGATCTTGAATTAATAGTTTATGGTCTGGTTGATTTACTAGGAAAAACTGATGGCATAGTTGGGAGTAAGTATTTAATGGGATAATGAGGTCTCTTGTGTCCGTATTTTTACACAATACTGTGTGCTGCGTTTGGCTGCATTGCAAGCTTTGTGCAGCCTGTTTCTACACAAGGATGGTTCAGTATGCAGTATGACTTCCTGAAGGCTATGACAATATCGATAGCATCTATCATTTATTCGTGACAAGATTCATCCTTGAGTATTGTGCAGTGCCCTTTTATCTGGAGCTCTTCTCCCAGCTTTAGGTGCAGGCGTCTGTAATATGACGGGCTAAATTTATATTAACACGGTGCCTTAGCATTCAGGTTCCCCCCTTCCTTCCCCAGGACTGGATCCAAACAGAAACGCTTGATCCACGGGGGACCAGTCGCTGTTCCTCCCAAGGCGGGATGCGCTCCCCCCTCGTCCCCATCCGCCACCGCCGATCGTGTGGCTCCTTCCCTACACGCCCGCGGTCGCCGCCGGCATCCCAACCCCCAGTGCTGAAGATTTGGGGTTTGGCGTTTTTGTTTTTTTTTTTTTTTAACGAGTTCTGGCATTTGGGAGGTTGTTCACCGTAGGCAGAGCGGCGTGTGCCACACAGACATTAAACCCGAGGGCGGGACGAGGCAAGGAGGCCGCCCCCTTCCCTGCTCCCCAGGAGCTGCCTCCCCTCGCCGGCTGAGAAGCGGCCGCCACAGCCTCCTCCCTCCCCGCGGGCGGGCGCTGGGGCCGCGGCTGCCGCCTCCCTTCCGCCGGGGCTGGCCGAGGCTCGGTGCGCAGGACCCGGGGGCTGCCGGCGGATGAGCGCGGCCCGGCGGAGGCTGCGGATGACCCGGGCGAAGGAGGTGGCGACATATTGCCTGCTCTTGGGGCTGTCCTTCCCCCTCCTGCTGTTGCTGTCGCTGCTCTGAGATGCGCCGGGCGACGGCTCGTCCCCGCCGCGAGGGGACAGGCGGGAGGAGCCGGCAGGAGCCCCGCTCCGCCGCCCGGCGTGCGGCCGGCGGCAGCGGCAGCAGCAGCAGCATCCCGAGGGACTAACGCCCCGGCGGGGAACTATGATGAGCTCGGGCGGGCTTTGTAGCGGTGCCACCCAGCCTGCGCGGGCGGGCTGGCTGCCTCTCCCCGCGGGGGGGGCCGGCCGCGGCCCCGGCCGCGCTCTGCCCCTGCGGGTGTGATGCCGCCGCCACGCTCGCCTCTCCCCCTTCCCAGCTGACGGGGACGCCTGGCAGAACCGCGGCGTCGCAGCTCCCCTTTCGCCTTCCCAAGTCGGGCTTCGGCGGCTCGGGTACGGGGCTGCCGGCGCCTCCGCCCTGAATCGGCCCCGATGCGCCGGCGGCCGCGGGGTCTGACACTGCAGCCCCCTCAGCGTGGGGCCGGCGGGCCGCGCCTCGCCACTCTCCCTGACCCAGCGCCAGCGCCGCGGGGCCGCCTCGACTCTGCCGCTTCCGCGCCCTCCGTGCGGCAGCCGTAGCCGAGGGCAGCTGCCGGCCGCGGCGCTCGCGTTGCTGCAGATCCGCCGCTCGGCGGGGCGGAGTGTGTCCCCGCCGGCTCGCCGTGCGGGGAGGCGGGCCGGGGGCCGTCTGAGATGGGAGAGAGCATGTCCAAGAGGCTGAAGCTACAGCTGGGCGGCGAGGCGGAGATGGAGGAGCGGGCTTTCGCCAACCCCTACCCCGACTATCAGCCCCACGGAGCCGGAGCCGCGGGCGCCCCCAGCACGGCGGATGCCCACCGGGACAAGGCGCGGCTCCCGGCGGAGGAGGAGTCTCTCCCTTTCGGCGCCGACGGGAAGGTGAGTCCTGGGCGGCGGGCGCACAGGCGGGCGCCGCGTCCTGGCCAACCGGGCCCCGCTTCCCGGGCGAAGCGCTCCCTCCTCGCAGGCGCGACCCCGCGGCGCGGGCGGCTGTGGGAGCAGCCCCGGGGCGACCTCTGACGGGGCCCCGAGCCCGGCCGCGGCCTTCGGCGGCGCCGTGGGGCGGCCCGCGGCCTGTCCCCGCCACTACCGGGCGGGCTGAGCCGGGGGAGGGAGCAGGAGCTGAGCCCGGCCGCGCGGCTTGGAGCCGGTGGAAGTGGCTTCCCTAAGCACTTTATTTCCCCCTGCGTGCGAGTGAACACTGTGCGGGGCCTGGAGGCAGTGCTGCCTTTGCTGCTTTGGCTCTGTCACACCGCTGCAAGTTGCCCGAGTTTCACCAAAGAAAGCACACGGTGAAGGGAAACGGTGAAGAGCACGTTTAGAGAAGAGTTTCTCCTCAAGTGACAGCAACACTCAGACTTTAGATGATGGTGGATAGTTCTGTCCAAGGCATCTGTTTACAGGCGTGCACACATTTATAGATTCAGGTGCACCGTGGTAGGTATCTGGGAGTCCGTTCAGGCCAACAGGTCTGTCTGATAGCACTGGTTGCACGAGGTTTTGCAGTCCTGCTCTGCCTATCTTCCTGACAGCATGCGCTGCTAGCTGGCAAGTTGTGTGTGTACAGGCTGTAAGCAGATAAACTGCTCTGGCTGCTCATGCAGGCTGGCTTAAGCTTCACAAAGAATACCAGAATATGGACCTTCTGTCAATTTAGCCTCTGAGCAGCCTCATCTTTCAATATTGCGCTGCTTCGTCATCTTTGGGATGAAAAACACTGCATGGTGACGTTGCTAGAAGCACACATGGGCTGGGTGGGAAGCTACCTTTCCTAACTCGCTTGAGTGTACACTGGGGTAAATAGAGGAGAACCTTTAAGCTTAGCTCTTTTTTTTTTCTGCTTGTGGTAATAAAGACTTGCCTTGGCTCACTGATAGCGTGGGATGAGGAAGGTGATGGCCAGAGGTGAGAGTGTCCTTCTTCCCGAGCATCCTAAGAGTGATCAGGATTGCATCAGTTCACCATTGGTCTGAGGCAATGAAGAGTGTCAGTAAGTTGTTGCAACTGAGGATTATGAAGTTGTGTGTAGCTAAGCAGAGTGCACAAAAGAGAATACTTGGGGGACGGGCATCTTACTGCTGCAGCTAATTGCAGCTGTCAGAAGCCTAACCTGGCTCTTGAAAATGGTTAAAAAGCAAGGGCTGGTTTGGAAGCGGAATCTGCTTTGCTTCTACAAAAAATCCTTGGTAATATACTCGGTGCTAGTAAAGCAAATTAATTTTTTTTTTTTTTTAGGGAACTGTGATTTCTTTGTTCTTCTGTATCTGGCTCGGTTTATGAAAAACATCCACATATGATGAAGTATGAAGGCAGAGAGGAGATGGCAGCAGAGTTACAGCTTTATTTTTTTGTTATATTGGTAAAAAGCATACCAAGAACTTTCTTTTAAGGCCTTCTGTAGGCCACTCATCCTTCTTATGTACCTGCTTTAGATCCCATGCTAAATGACCATTTTTTGATGGCTAAATAAGCCATCATTTACTGCTGATCTAGGTTGACCACAGCTTTCCAAAGTGACAACTGATGTTGGAGGAAGGTGAACTATTTAATTTTCTTTTAGAGAATACTAGCTGTATTGTAGAATAATTAACTCTGATTTCCTTCGGATTTAATCCTTGAATGAATTCAAATTAAGAGACATTGTTCTGTGGCAGAGCGGAAATTAGTTAGTCAAGAATTTCTAGCCTTATATTCACATTAGGAATGTCTGTTCTCCTCTGCTGAAGATGAGTATGGTCTTTTACAGTGAGTGCAGATGTTTTTGCCCAGCATCAATGGTGGGTGATGTTCCTTGTTACCATGGCAGCTATTTGTGCATCTTTGCTCAGAAAATATCTTTAAGCACCTGAGTAGCTGTGTACTTGATAAAAGGTGGTGTCTTTGCTTTGTTACATTCAGAAGTATGAAGTTCCTCTGGAAAAAAAATCTTCTGTACCACATTAAAGTGATGTAACTACAGCAACTTTCAGTGGTCTTATGAAATGCACAGAGTTTAAAAAATTCTAAGAGAATGCAGTTGAGCGTGTACATTTTCTTTTGTTTCTGCATCTGCAAAATCTGAGCAATTGTCCTGCGTATTTCTGGGCTAGAGCGTAGCCATGAGTATATTTTTGTGTATTTATATTCTTTGCACCATTTGCATATTGTCAGTCGTACTACTATCCTGACTTTTTTGAGACTTTGAGATGAGTATTTTGGGGTGCTGTTGTGTTTTTTTGTGGTTTGAGTTTGTTGGTTTGGGGTTTTTTTTGCATTTAACAGGCTCCAGTCCCATCAGAGAAATGTCTTTGCATGCCTGAAGAGCCAGTGAAGGCAAAATGACTTCACATAGGGTTGGAAGTCTGTTCTGTAAACCTGTTCTGTAAACCACTGTACCCAACAGTGCAACTTTCTTAAAAACACGAGCAGCTTTCAGAAGCCCTCAGTGCACTGCTCCTCCCTTCTGCTGCTGCATGGAGCCGTGAGCCCTGGGTGACTCAGGCAATGACAGCTAGAGGTGTGCAGGGCCCTGCTGTTGTCATGGAAGGCAATGCATTATTAATCCCTCCGTTCGATTTCATAAGCTGCTGCGATTGCCATCTAAAATTCATCCAGCTGATGGACGATAAGCTTTTCAAGTCATTGTCTGAAGTGTGAGACAACTGGGACAAAGTGCTGCATCTGGAAGCGCGTGTTTATATGCATAAGATATAATTTAGGAAGCCAGAAAGTATGGGAGGAGGAGAAGAGAAAATGAAGTTTGGGGCTGCTGATTTGCTTTCTTAAAAATAGTCCCAGTAAACACTGCAGTAATCCAGGTGAGCTCTGCTTGTGCAGTTGAAATTCACTTTTTCTTAACTAGATCTCTTCACTGTGAAAGTAACATGGACTTGAATTGCTTCTGTTAACTTGTTTGAGAAAAGCTGAAGGTAGTAGTTCATCAGACAGCACTAATTCTAGGTTCATAAGAAACATGATTTTAAATGTAAGTATTTGTTTTAAAAGTTAAGGATCTTTCAATTAAATATATACCATGTAGACCTTTTCCTTTTTGGTGTGGATCCCACAGCAATACCTTGGCCTGAAAAAGTATCTGTAGATTTTATCTCAGAGTGTTCCAGAAGTTTTCAAAATGGAAATGTAGATGGTCAGGGAGGCAGAGAAATTAATAGCTGTAGACTCACAACAAAGCATGTTCCCTAGTTCATGGGAAAATAGTTTTTCTGTTAAGTTTTGTTTATTTTTTAATTCACTGTAATTGTTTATTGGGGAAAGTATTGATATTTGAAAAGCAGATGTTCTGATACTTTCCCCTGCATTGTAGGCAACTCATTATGTATAAGCTCATCTGTTCTTAACTGTGGCAACAATAGGCTGTGGGCCTTTGCAGGTTGGGAGTCAAAGAATAACTTGTGTAAGCAGTATTGTGCCTTGCTTTCCCACCTGAACCTTCACACCATCTGCGGGCCAGTGACTTCAGAACCAAAGGCAGGCTGATATTATCTGCTCATCCAGGGGAAGGTGGAAGCAGTCCCCTGCTTAGGCAACCTGATGCGCATTTTGTATGTGTGCAAGAAAAGCATCCATGGCATCAAGACATTAACACAGCACAGCCCTTGATTTAAGATTGTTTGGATTTGTTGTGGAATCACAGCACTGAAATGGGATTCAACCTCTATGGATAAGTCAGTAGGATGTCCATACAGTAACTTCTTTTTTTAGGCCAATGCTTTCTTGATAAATAATTCCTTCTTGATCCCACCCTCCCTGTGATATTTTATATATTTGTCAAGTTGTGTCTCTGGGCATTTTAGTTGTTTTGCTGAGAGCAAGGTCACTCTCTTCTGGGACTGATTCTGCACCCATTCACACTAGTGCATATCATACCACTCATTGCACTGGAGGCAAAATGGAACTTCCAGACCTAGTAAATGTTTCCTCCCACTGTTTTTGCCAGAGGTGTGGGATGAGATAGCTGCGTTTCCTGAGAGTTCCACTTTTGGGTCATTTCCTGGCACTCCATCTCAGGTACGTGCTATTTTAATAGAGGATTCTGAGTGCTGCACTTCATTTTGTTTCTGTTAGAAGAAAGTTTTTCATTTTGTGAGTCTCGATCAAAATTAAGTCTGAAAATTAGTTTATTGTCCGTTACTAACTCCTGGCAGTCAGTGTGCACAGCCCAAGAGGAGGGACTGCCACTTCTATCCTACAGTGCACGTCAGCATCAAGTGCCATTTAGCGCTTTTCTGATGGCTTTATGTTGAAAGCCTCTCCTGTTATTCAGGACAACACTTTAACCACTTGGTTAAGCCTGTTGGGCTTTAGTCAACCAGTTCTGAATGAAGATGCATTTCTGATTCTGCAAGTTCTGATTGAATTGTCTTACTTCCATCCACTGTTTTCCAGTTTCTAGTCTTAGCTTGCAGACCTGTGAGTTAATGAGTTGATACTCTGAGTAGTTGTGTGGGTAGGTGTAAGAACAGGTACTCATTTTCTCGTGAAAATAACTAATATTTGGGGGTCGAACAGCACAACACTGATATGCTGTCTAGTTAAATATGTGGAATATACCTGTTGTCTGTGCAGCAAAATAATATAGATGTTATTGGTAGAGGTTTTAGCTTATTTTTTACAACTTGTGGACCACCTAAAAATGCCCCAGCTAGGATAGAGACCTCTGTGCAGTGAGTGACAAATCATACTCAGAACAGACTTCTGTGCTTTTTAGTTTTCAAGAAGTAGCATCCTGGTGTTAGGCTACCTGGAGGACCAGTGATTTTCAGTATTGCTCTTCACTTTATCAGTGTCCATTTCCCAAAACATAGGATAATGTTCCTCAGTGTCTGTTGATCGTGTTTATTTCTGTTTTAATCTGAAGCTTTTTGATGACTCTTTATGATGATTTAAATCTTCAGGCTTTTGGTTTTTTGCAACCTAATCACCAATGAGACAAATAGCTCCTTTTACAAACAGATGCATTAGAGGTACAGTCTCATTATTTCCTGCATGTTTTAAATAATTCTTTCTGTAATTTGGATTGCCTCTCAATGCTGTTTTTCACACCTTCACCTCCTCTGAGGTAGGGTGATGCCTGCATTTAAAGCCTATTCCTAAATTGGCATTTGTAGCAGCATAGTAGTTTGCCTGCAGCTATTGATTTCTCTCTCTCTTTCCCTCCCTTCCCCTTTTTATTCTTTTCTTATTTTTTGTTTTGTTTTGTTTTCCTCACTATCACATGTATGGCATTAGGTGCCAGATCACTGCAAAACAGACCAATGTGTTCTACAGACAGCAGTGTTTCAAATAGTTTATTAAACATGTGATTTTGTAGAACTGGTATTGTTTTCTGGAAGGACCTCTCTGAGTAGTAGCAGAGAGTTTAACTGTTTCAGAGACTGAGTGATGAGGTTTCTTGATACTGGTATTTTCAGAGAAGAGAAAAAAGCTGCTTTTGGAGCTGTAGCAGTCTTTTGGTTTAGCTAAAAACAAAGTAAAGCTTGTTTTTCTGTACAAAAAGGCAGATCACTTCCCAGCCAGCTCTGCATGTGGGATGCTACTGCCATCCCTTCTGATCTGCTCTTGCAGGAACTCTGTGTAGGTGAGCATGAGACCTCATCCTGCTTCAGTAAACCCGTGCTCCAGCACATGGGTGTGAAATCCAGCTCCCTTACACTCAGTGGCAAAGTTCCCAATGGTTTCAGTATGGCCAAGATTTCTCATTTCAGTAGAGCTGTGAGTCATCCCCCACTCTGTTCTCCCTCACCAGTGTCTATCGTGTCCCTTGTGGAGTCTTCTGTGTACATTTGGGTTTTGAATGAGTCCTTGCTGCAGTGCCAGCTCGAGATGTATTTTGTTCTCTGTGAAATATGCTTTGGCTTGAAGAAAACCCAGCACCATGTACATGTCTCTTGTTCTACATATCACCAACAGTAAAGTCACTTCTCTCTGAAATACTGCTTTTTAACCTGATTTGGACTTAGATGAAACGAAGTAAAAGTGATTTTTCTTTGTTCAGTAGGTAGCCCTGTGTGTAGGCCATTTCCTTGCTGCTTCTGCAGAATCAATCGCTTCCTTCTCATTTTGCACATAACATGTCCCAAGAGCTGATGAAATAAAATAGGGTTAATAGCAAAATCGTTGTTTTGGGAGCCGGTGGAGGCAAGAAAGATTGGTACACTGGCAACTTGTGA